>PVKN010007985.1:0-25748 GCA_004027915.1 Capromys pilorides
CAATGCTAGAACTACAAATATGCACCACCACACCTGGTTCTTTGTCTTTGAAAGTTCTCTCTCTGTATTACCCAAACTGATGTCTTAATTTGTGGCCTCAGGTGATCCTCCTGCCTCAGCCTCCAGAATGGCTGGGACTACAGCCATGTATCACCATAGCTGACCTTCATAATAGCCTACCACTGAATGAGTAGGCAACATGAACAACATTGGTGATTTTTATTTTCCAGTAGCTACACTTAAAAATGTAGAAAGAGGGCTGGGGAGATAGCTCAGCGGCATAAATGCCTGGCTGGAAAGTGCAAGTTCTCAAGTTCGATCCTCAGTACCACTAAAAAATAATAAGAAATAAATATGTAGGAAAAAGTAGGTGAAATTAATTTTAAGAACCTTATTTAATCCAATATAGTGTTTCCCAAATATCTCAACTTGGAATACAAATGCCTTAATGATATTTTATGTCTTTTTCATATGACATCTTTGGAGTCTAGTGTATATTTTACACACTGCACATCTCAAATTTATTTGCTAACGTTGATCTGTGTATAGCTTTTGTACAATTTACAGTCGAAAGTGTAAATTTCTGTCATAGTTCAGTTGTAAATTTTTTAATAACTAAAACGAGTACCAGTTTTTTCACTTTGCCAAGTTGCACTCCCATGTCACAGGTGCGGTAGCACAGGTGGCCAAGTGACTCCTGTGGTGGACAGCACAAGCCCATTCCTAGTAGAGCTGTGGTCACAGACATTCTTTGCTCTGACTGGTCACTGACGCATCAAGCAGCATCTGTGGCCTTCTGGCTTCCCCTTGGATGAATCCCTTCTAGTTGGATGGACTAGAAGTTTGGGGGCCTTCTAGTCCCAAAGGGAAAAAACATAAAAATGCTTTTTTTAGGTCCCTGGAGAATCCTAAGGCTAGTGCAGTGCTTCGCAACTCATTTTGTATGGTATGACTTACAGTCTTTTTTTTTTTTTTTTTTTTTTTTTTTTTTTTTTTTTTTTTTTTTTTTTTTTTTGAGACAGGGTCTTGCTGTGCAGTTCAGACTGATGTTGAACTCATTTTGTAGCATAGGCTGATTTTTGAACTCCAAAGATCATCCTGCCTCAGCCTCCCAAGTGCTGGGATTGCAAGTGTGTGCTGCCATTGCCATGCCTGGCGCATGATTTGCAATCTTAAAAATTCTTTTTTTTTTTTGGTTCTGTGACAGGCCCAAACTGGCCTTAAACTTGTGGTGATCCTCTTCCCCCAGCCTTCCAAGTGCTGGGATTATAGGTGTGAACCACCATGCCTGGCAAAAATTGTTCTAACAAGCACAGAAGTGCAAAGTGCATTTTGCTGGAGTTACAGGTATGCAGCACCACACCTGCCCACTCAGAATCTTGAGCCAGGAGTGAAGTTGTGTGTCCTGTGTGCATTCTGTCCTCGTGATTCTCAGACCTTTCCCCCAACCTGCATGCCTGCATGGCACCCAGACAGCAAGCTGCTCACCTGTGGTCTCCCTCCAGTCTCGCCTGGCCACGCTGTGTTAGTTGCTTGAGAGCCATAGCAGTGGCACAGGCGATCGAATTTAAGCAGGAATTTCTTTTCTCACAATTCTGTAAGTTCAAGTGGTGAGAACAGTGTCAGCAGGGCTGGGTTTTCCTGAGGCCTCTGCTGGGCTTATTGCCAGCTGTCTTCTGCCTGTGCGCTGTGCACCCTTCTCATGGCTTGGCTTGTGGCCTCATTTTGCAAAGATGTCTTTAGGTGTAGCTTAATTACCTCTTTAAAGGCTCTGTCTCCAAAAGAACCCCATGCTGAAGCCCTAGGATAGGGAAGGCTTCAAAATGAATAGGGAGGGGGAGGCAGTGATTCAGCCTAAAACAGCATGTGGAATGAGGAGGAGCCTGGCCAAATCACACCTCTTATTCAATGATGCAGGTCTTAATTTTCCTTATATCCCTGTGAAGTAGGTACTATTATGATGATTACACCCATTTTAAAATGAGAACATTGAGGCCCACACAGATGCTGTCTTTTGCTCAAGGTGATGTGGGTGGCAGAACCAGAACTGGGGCACAAGTCTGACGGAGCTCACTGCTGCTTCCAGCAGATGGCTATAAGTATTAACATAAAGTTTTTTTTTATTTTGTGAAACAGGTTCTCATCTTTTAGCTGGGTTAGGCTCAAATTCAAGATTATCCTGTAGCCTCCCAAATGCTGGGATTATAGGTGCATACCACTAGGCCCATCTTTGAATTCCATAATACCCATAATAATTCCCTTAATATCCATAATATATCACCCTAAATGTGAATTTGAAGATGGAGTTCCCAAACACTAGTTGGGCTTTTGGCCTTACTTCACTTATACTATATTTTGTTGAATGAAAAGTTGCACTAAAGCTCCCTTAGGCTAAATTAGAGTTAAAATTGCACTTAAAAAATTTCAGTAGTATGTGTTTGCAGTACATAATAAGCACATTCATCATGGAGAGACAGCACATGAATGGAACGCACTTCTTCATATCCCCTTCTCAAAGCTGTATTTTAAAAATCATCTCACTTCTGTTTAAGCTTTTGGACAAATTCTTCCTCCTAATTTTAATGTTTGAAAGACAAAAGCAGTCTTGTGATAAAGGATGAGAAAGTAAACTGAGTGAGCATCAGGTTTTAACGTGCGCAGCCTCCCTCTGGGGTTGTCTTGAGTGCTGGCTTGGAGCCTTCGAGACCGTGCTAGAAGTAAAAGCAGCAACTGAGGGATGTGAAGGGCTGAGATGTTTATGTGATTCATCCAGTCTAAGCCTGGAGAGAAAGCTGGAGGCATTGTTAATGGGCTGACCTCATACCCCACGGAAAACACGTGGGGTTCAGGTTCCTTCGGAAGCCACACTTTCTCCTGCCTGCCGTGGACAGGTTGTGCCTTCCCTGGACTCCTGCCAAGCAGCTTGTCTGATGTATTCCAACCCCCTCTCCTCCCAAGTGAAATCTGTCCACTGGAGTTCACCATTATCCCCTTAGCACCAAACAGGACACCTCACTAGATGAGTACACTGGCATTTAATAAGGCACATGAGATCTCGTGGCAGCTCTGCAGTTCTGAACTGCCTGAAGAGTAAAGTACCTGACCCACTTCCTCTGGGCCCTTCCCCATTCTGTCTGACCACACTGGCTTCCTGGCTGTTGCCCAACAGGCACATCCAGTGCTTTCCTGCCTGGGGGCTTTGGGGCTGGTGGCTTCTCAGTCTCGAGAGCTGTCTTCCTCACTGACTCAGGACTACTCATCTTGGAATTAGGGAGTCCCTCTCTGGCCCTTCAATCTCTAGCAAGCTACCCTATCATAATCTTCCAAGCACTGTCTATACTTTTGTAGAAAGCTGTATACACATCAGGAGCTGTGTTTCCCTGGGTCAGTCTGACTCAGGCCAGAACAACCTGAGTTGTTCATTGTTGGAAAGCACCAGTGTGCTGTGGTGCAAGGCCATCCTGGGTGGCTTGGACATGTCACTTGCAATGTTAGAAATCTAGTTTCTGGCTCAAGGGCCAGGAAATGAGATGCTGTGTAAGATGCTGTGTAAGGACAGCATTACAGAAAGGCTGACATAAGACAGAAGAACAAGAATCCTGTCTCAGGTTCTTATGTAGGCCACTGACATGATTATTTGCAAAAACATTAGAACAAGATTCTCTTAAAGCCAACTTTTCACTTTTCACTGCTGGCCAGTGCAATTGTGCAAGTATTTTTATTTTTATTATTTATGAGCAGAATATATTTATTTGGGTAAAGAAAGCTTCTGTCCCTCTCTTGGACAGGAGGGGAGCCCGAGTGGGTTGTTCCCCTGTGTGAGTATTTTTAATTCTATGTAAAAGTACACAGTGGGTACTGTGAAGAACTAAGAAAAAAAAAAAAATGGCTGGAAAAAATACCTGTAGATAAGCAATAAGTACACTTTATCTTTTTTTTTTTTTAATGCATTTAAAAAAAGGGTCTCACAACACAGATTAGACTCCTGTTTTCAGCCTCCCAAGTGCTAGGATTACCGGCACGTGACAACACGCTCAGTGCAGTTTCAGTGTGCAGGGGCAGGGCCAGCACCACACACCCCAGCTGGCCACTGCACCCTGCCTAAGCAGGCACTCTACACTTCAATAACCTTTTTTTTTTCCTTATAAATACAACTTGGTTTGGGTCTTCGAGTCCAAACATTTATGGCCAGCAACAAGGAATAATAGAATTTCAGTGTTGGAAATGGTATGAAAAGGTTGTATCATGAATTACTGAAATACAATGTGTGATTTGACAAGGTCACACACGACCTAGTGCAGCGAGACCCTCTTGATTCCAGCTCCACACAGCTCTTAGAGCTTTAAACTCTGGGGTGACACTTTAATTAGCATTCAAAAAAACCACTTGAGGTTAGGATTTTTACCATGGATGATCACATTACTATTCTGTGATCTTATTAGAGCCAAATTTTACATTGCTGTTGAGAGAGCTGCATAACCAGAGGTCAGAGCCAAGCCAGACCCTGTCTGCCTTTGCAAACACAGTTGAGAAGCTAGCTGCCATCTGCCGGCACAGGGCAATGAGCAGATTCTGAAAGCCTTCTAAGCCATTTATAGTGGACTTGAGAATGTTTTTACACTATGTGTTCAAACATGGGCGTGCCTGATATTTAGTAAATTAATGTCAAACCAAATGATGTGTCACAACTTGGGAGCTGGAAGGGGCCCAGCTGGGAGGCTGCCGTAGTTTCCTGATCCTGACCCAAGGAATTGCCTGGCCTTTCCTGGCAGAGATCTGGCATTTCTTCCTCCGTTCCTCCCCTGCTTGCTTCTCAAGCTCTCACTGGGAGGGGAGCAGTTCATGTCTCACCTACTCTGAGGCCTCCCCGCAAAGGGCAAAGTGAGAGAACAAAAGGATGGGGAGAGGGCTGCCCTCCCCACTCCCACCACCACACACCACATTTTCCATCTCTTCATGTGTTCCTCAGTTAAGTTAGGAACTTCCTCCATCCTCTAAACAAGGAATACTTCCTCAAAATGTCAGCCTCTCCTCCATCGTGTTGGCTCAACCTTCGTTAGCTCGGGCAGGATATCAGCTCTGCCACCTGGTGGCAGCTCCAGGAGCCTCTGTGACCTTCAGCTCCTTTTTCAGTAGACCTGAGCGCAGATTAGGTCAATATTCATTTTGCCCTAATTAGGGCAATATCTAATTAGAGCAATATCTCGTTTGCTGAACAATATGGTGTTCAGTAAATGAGAATTGATGTTTTAATAGCTATTAACGAGCAATGCTTTCACTATGCCTGCTGTTTTCTTTTGGGGAATATGAAGAAGTAAACCTCAAAGGTTCTTTCAGCACCAGTTTCAGAAGTCGTCATTCTCAGGCATTCGTGAACTATGAAGACCTAGCCTTATTCCTCACCCCACGACCCCATTCCACTCTGTACTAAGACTCCCAGCCCATTTTGCCCAGTTGGAAGCTGTGGAGTGCTAGGTGGCCAAGACTTTAATCCTCGCACTTTGTCCTTTGCTCCGACAAGGGAGCAGGCCTGTCGTAGGGGTGGCCGACTTAGCAATGGGACCCGTCATGAGGTGCGGGTGTTTGCGATCTGCGGGCTCCAACAGTGGAGAGCGCAGGCGCACCAGCGCCTCCCTGGACCCGCCAGCTTCAACAAACTTCTCTAGCCGGCCCAAAATCATTCAAGGAGCTGGCGCTGCAGGGGACCGGGGATCCTCGCCCCACGCGCGAAGGAAGCGGGTCACTACTGCACGGATCACGGGTAAGCGGCAGGCACTGCGGCCCCGCCCAGAGCCCCGGATCTGCAGCCCAGGGCAGGACGCTTCTGAGACTGGAGCGGAACCGAGCGCCCGCAGCGCCACGCCCTCAGACGCCGCCCTGCCGGCCAGGGCTGTCCCGAGCACACGGCGGGGTAGAGACAAGCTGAAGGGGCGCAGGTAAAGCATCGGCGGGGCGCTAGAAAGCGCGCCCGAGACAACACCCCGCGACCCTCCGGCCCGGCCCGCCTGACCCGGGTACCCTGCATCCGCGTGGCCTCCTCTGCTGCCGCCACCGCCCTGTGCTCCAGCCCGCGCCCGCTAGCCGGGAGGGGCCCGGCTCAGGCCCCAGGTAAGCCGCCGGGATGGTGTGGTCGCTTCCGGAAAACGCCTCGCCCGGCCACCGGCTCGCGCGTCCCTCTGCTCTGCCCCTCGAGCCCCGCGACTGTGGATCCCGACCTCCAGCGATCCATCCCTTTGGGCCGCTCTAGCCCTCGCACATTCTTTGTCCCTGCACATTCTTTATCCCAGCGTCTCCAGGCCAGGTCGCCCTTTTCTCACCCTTTGCCTCTTCCCAAGAGGAACCTTGGTCTTTCGTGTCCCTCCTCGGTGTTACCGGCTGACAACGCAAGGGGCTGCTGGGGCTGGGGACTCTGGTCTTGTCCCCACCGCGACGCCACCCTCCAAAGCCCTGCTAGCTGAGTGTAGGAGGAGTGTGGAGAAGGAACAAGGGAAGCCCTGTATCTTGAGATTCCTGGCAAAGTGTGCAGGGAAAGGGGCTGGGCTGGGCTGGAGGGAGGAGCCCGGGAGGGCCCCACCTGCTGCGGTCGCCCCGCCGCTCCCGAGGCCCCCTACAGCAGCTGCCAGAACACCGCGGAAGTGCTTTGACCTCAGTCAGAAATAGACTCGCGTTTGTCACACGGCTAGTCCCAGCAGTCAGTCCGGCAGTCTGCGTGGGAAGTTTAGGTGGTGGGAAGTGGAACCTACAGAGGCAAGACTGTTCTGTCACGAGTGTAAGGAGGAAAACTTTGTCTGTGTGACACATTGTACATCCAGCTTGGAAGTGAAGCCACTAAGGGGGCAGCGGCACAGGGAAGCGTCGGGTGAGATGGAACAGTGTGTGGGTCAAGCGGTCGGTCGCGCTATCAGACTGTCACTGTCTACAGGGACGTATACCTTCCTCCTGGCCGATTGCCGTTCCTGAGAAATTGCCGCACAGCCTGTTTCCACTGCCCGGGGAAGGCAGGCTAACAATTCCTGCCCCTTGGCCTCAGGATCCTTGCAGTTTCTCTGTGCCCAGGACTTCTGGCTTTTAATTTCCAAATTTGGCAAATTTCTCTTGAACTGGACCATAACTGCCATCTCGGGAGCAGATCCCGGCAGGGGAGTGGGCTGGGAGGAGGAACTGAGCCAGTCAGAAGCGGACCCACAGCTCCCTGGGGAGAGCAGCTAACCCTTCTCCTCCTCCCTTTCCCTTTTTCTTCCTCCCTTTTCAGGTTCCTCTCCTCCTTTTCCCTCTTTCCTGTAGCCACGGGCTCAGCTAAGCAGCTCCGCTAGCTGGAGCGCGGTGGGAGGCTCCATGGCTTCTCCCACCTCCACCAATCCAGCACACGCCCACTTCGAGAGCTTCCTGCAGGCCCAGCTGTGCAGGGATGTGCTGTGCAGCTTTCAGGAGCTGTGTGCAGCTCTGGGGGTGGAGCCCGGTGGTGGCCTGCCCCAATACCACAAGATCAAGGCCCAGCTCAACTACTGGAGTGCCAAGTCTCTGTGGGCCAAGTTGGACAAGCGAGCCAGCCAGCCTGTGTACCAGCAGGGCCAGGCCTGCACCAGCACTAAGGTAGATGCCCAGACTCTGGGGAGGGAGTATGGAGAGCAGGGTAAGTCAGAGGAGGGAGACATGATGCCATGCCCGCCCTGTCCTGTGTGTTTACAGTGCCTAGTAGTGGGTGCTGGACCCTGTGGGCTGCGGGCTGCTGTGGAGCTGGCCCTCCTGGGGGCCCAAGTGGTGCTGGTGGAAAAGCGCACCAAGTTCTCTCGCCACAATGTGCTCCATCTCTGGCCCTTCACCATCCATGACCTGCGGGCCCTTGGTGCCAAGAAGTTCTACGGGCGCTTCTGCACTGGCACCCTGGACCACATCAGTAAGCCCTGTGCAGTAACCTGGAGGGGTGGGTGTGCTGAGCCTGGGGCAGGCCAGTAGGGGGCTGCTGGGTCAGCTGAGAGGCAGAGCGGACAAGGTTCACTTTGCCAGGTAACCCTGAATACCCATCATCTGCAGAGTGGGCCACTGGAAGAGTAGCCTCCGAGACCACAAACCAGGCACACACTGGTACTTCTGGAGGCGATGCAGCCTTGGTCCCCATTCCTAGTAACTTCTCCGTTTCAGGCATCCGGCAACTGCAGTTGCTTCTACTGAAGGTGGCATTGCTACTGGGGGTGGAAATTCACTGGGGTGTCGCTTTCACTGGTCTCCAGCCTCCTACCAGAAAAGGTATGTGGTAATTCTGTGTTCCCGTGAACCCCTCCCACCAAGGAGACCTGGGTCAGTGGATGAAAAGGGGCAGGGCAGGAGTCAGCTAAGTCCTTCTCAGCCTAGCCTAGAATGTGCAAAATGGTAACAGCATTTCTTTCCTTGCTGGCTTTACTTGGCTGCTGTGAAGGTATGGTGTGAAGGATAGTGAATGTACCACTGCTTGTAAACCAGAGTCTTTCTCATATTATAAATCATTTCACTAGCTTGACCTGACAAGGTTAAGGCCCCTCTGAGTTCTACACCCCTATGACTCTTGTACCTCGTGCTGCAGGCAGCGGCTGGCGTGCCCAGCTCCAGCCCAATCCCCCAGACAAACTGGCCAACTATGAATTTGGTGTCCTCATCTCGGCTGCAGGAGGTAAATTCGTTCCTGAAGGTGAGTGATCCCTTCCATCAAAACTGCCAGCATTTTTAGCTCTTCTGGGCCCCAGAAGTGATGCTCCTGATTCTCCTGCCATAGCCGCTACATATCCCCACCTCTAGGCTTCACAGTTCGAGAAATGCGGGGCAAACTGGCCATTGGCATCACAGCCAACTTTGTGAATCGGCGTACAGTAGAGGAGACACAGGTGCCCGAGATCAGTGGTGTGGCCCGAATCTACAACCAGAAATTCTTCCAGAGCCTGTTCAAAGCCACAGGTCAGGCCCCCCTTGATGGTTTTCTCTTTCCCTATCTTAACTGTGAGCTGGTTCTCACTTCTCCCTCCCAGACCTGTTCTTTATCCACAGAATAATGTGGTCTGGCAAGCAAAGGGGAAAGATACCCCCCACCCCAGGGACCAAGCAGCCGCAGCCCTGCTTGTCCTTCTGGCATGAAATACTATAAATCTCATAAAATACCTGAGAATTTTGCTTTGTGTTCCTTTGTGGTTTTTTCCCCGCAGAACTGGGCATTGAACTCAGGCCCTTGCACTTGCCAGTCAAGTGCTTCTTCTACTGAGCTAACTCCCCAGCCCCTCCTTTGTGTTTTAATATAAAAATGTCAACAGAAAATACAAGTAGAGGTTTGAAAGGATTATATGCTTACTTTGCCTTCTTTCTGTGATGTGACCATGTGGTATACAAGTCTCCCAGCTGCCATCCTATCTGCGTTTCCTATTTGTTCTAAGTCATTGGGCCTCCTGGGCCTGGAACAGATGGTCCCTTACCACCAGAACTCCTGTGGCTCTGTGCATGGTTTAGCACTACAGCCTAAGCTAGGAGTCTAGCTCAGAGCCCAGCAATAGTGGAGGTAATACATGAGGAGGAGGGCCTCATCTCCTGCCCCTTGCTGTCTCCCCAGGGATTGATCTAGAGAACATTGTGTACTACAAGGATGACACCCACTACTTTGTGATGACAGCTAAGAAGCAATGCCTGCTGCAGCTAGGAGTGCTTCGCCAGGTGAGACCTGGGACAAGGTAGGGAGAGCTGGGCCTGGATAGTCTACCCCTGGGTGTGGAGGGACACCATACTGTCCTGCCTCTGCCCTGACACTAATTCTACTTCTACCAGCCCTGCTTCCCTGGGATTTGCATGCCAGTGTCAGTCATAATCTTATACCAGCCATCGTACTATAAATGGCAGCTCCACAAGGGCAGGGATCTTTGTCACTTTGCCTCTTGCTGCTAATTCCAAGTGCCTAGAATGGTGCCTACTAAGTAGTAAGCACCCAATACATATCTTTTGGGTGAATGAGCTAGATGGGTGCCTAATGTATGCTAAGTGCTATGAGAACTTATTTTATATTTTCCCTAATTTTCCTAAGTTAAGTCAGATCTGTTGTTTCTAAATGATAACATAAATCAGGCCCTGACAAGCTCAGGTCAGATGTGAGGCAGTAATGATACTGTGATTCATAGGCAGAAGCTAGGACCCCCAGCAACAGTGATAGAGGCAGGCTGCAGTCTGTTTAGTCTTACTTCAGCTATTGATCAAGTGAGGTCTGGCCAACCCCTTCCCTTCTTTGAGTTTTAGTAGGTGCACCTTCCACAGCCAAGGTTCTGATCTGTTGGCTCTGTAGGACTGGCTGGAGACGGACCAGTTGCTGGGAAGTGCTAACGTGGTATCTGAGGCTCTGCAGCGCTTCGCTCGGGCAGCTGCTGACTTCGCCACCAACGGGAAGCTGGGGAAGCTAGAGTTTGCTCAGGATGCTCATGGGCAGCCTGACGTCTCTGCCTTTGATTTCACAAGCATGTTGCGGGCAGAGTGTTCTGCTCGTGTACAAGAGAAGCATGGTGCTCGCTTGTTGCTTGGACTGGTCGGGGACTGCCTGGTAGAGGTGAGGCCTTCCAGAGGCCCCAAGGTCTTGTCCCAGGACTCGGGTAGGAAACTACCTGATGATGGGGGCAGGGTGGGGGTATGGCTGCTTGGTGGGGATGCAAGCTGCCTGCTAGGGGGATTCTCCACACCACTCCATAACCTTGGGAAGTTCCCACTGGATTCTCACTGAGCTATTTCTTGTTGTTCTGACCCCGCAGCCCTTCTGGCCCCTGGGCACTGGAGTGGCCCGGGGCTTCTTGGCAGCCTTTGACGCGGCCTGGATGGTGAAGCGGTGGGCTGAGGGTGCTGAGCCCCTCGAGGTGTTGGCTGAGCGGTGAGGCCTGAGTTGGGAGAGTAGCATAGGCAGGGTGAGACATGGGAACAAGAGCCGGGGATGCCGGGGGAACAGATAGGTGAGTGGACAAAAGGAAATACAGGAAAGAGCTGGTGGTTCTTCGGGGGCAGGGGCTAATGGGTACCCTCCTATTCACGCCATTGCCCCTCACCCACACCCCCTCAGTGAGAGCCTGTACCAGCTTCTATCACAGACGTCCCCAGAAAACATGCACCGCAATGTGGCCCAGTATGGGCTGGACCCAGCTAGCCGCTACCCCAACCTGAACCTCCGAGCTGTGACCTCCAACCAGGTCAGACCTCCCCTAAGGCCCTCATTTGGCTTCCTAAGGAAGACCCCTTTCTCCAGGCCAACCTGGCACTGCCCAGTCACAGCCCTGGGGTGGGGGTCAGTCCTGTCCAAGGCAGATGCCTCCTCCATGGCACAAGGGCTATGGTCAGCTGTCAAGAAATCTGAGAGGGACTGTTTTAGGTGCGAGACCTGTATGATATGGCAGCCAAAGAGCCTGTGCCAAAGAAGAGTGACAAGCCTGACACAGGGATTCTGACCACTGGTGAGCAGGCTTTCCTCCTGGGGGATATCCAAGATATTTACCATCCAGTGTCCAAAATTATTTACCAACCTGAGTGCTACAGCCTCAGGATACCCAGCCCACTGGCATACCAGCATTTGGTGGGGCAGCTGGGACCCTGGTGGAATGGAAAAAGTGACACCACACAGCACCAACATTAGGAAATATTTCAGTATGTTATCTACCATTCCACCAGCATTGGCACTTAGCAGTAGCTGTGCTGCCAACCTCTTCAGGCCTTGCAAACCCCAGTGCCTCTACTTGAGCCTCCAAGCCTCTGTTGCCGTGCTCAGGGCACAGCCTTTGCCTTCCGTGTGTCTGTTAATGATTTAATTCTTCCACTGTATTCATTCTCCCACTTTATGCCAAAAGGGATTCTTAAAGTAACAATACAGATGAAGGAGGTGCCTGTAAGCACTAGGCCAATGCCCCAGGGCAGGTGGGTGGGTTCCTGGTGCTAGCTCACACATCATACAGCTAGGCTGCACACCAGGGGCTGGGGGGGCCCTGGGCACAGCACAGCCTTCCTCCCCAGGGTCAGCAGGCACCCAAGATGAGCTACTGCGCTGGTGCCAGGAAAAGACGGCTGGGTACCCAGGAGTCCATGTAACAAACTTGTCTTCCTCCTGGGCCAGTGGGCTAGCTCTGTGTGCCCTGGTACACCAGCTGCGGCCCAACCTGCTGTGAGTCAGGGAGCAGCACAGGGGTCCCCTACAGACCAAACGTCTCTCACGTGCCCTGCCTTCCCCTTCCCTTCATGGTAGGGTCTCCTAGCACCCCCAGAGTCCTAGACCCACCCTTCTGCCCACCTGTCCTCACCTTTGTGGGGAGGGTACCCTTGCCTGACCGCCTGCGCCTGAATCAGAGGTATTCAGTGGGGAGAACAGGGAGAGAGTCAGGGCTCCCAAGACCAGAAGGGCCTGTCATTGGGAGGGAGCGAAGGAAACAAGTAAACCATGTCCCAGTCCTATCTGCTGGCCCTAACTCCCTGCCTTCCCCACTCAGTGAACCCAAGTTCTCGACCCCCATCGGCATCCCTCCCTCACACCCCACAGGGAACCCTCAGAACTGCAGGGCATGGGGGCTCTGGAAGTGACCGCCTGGGCATTGAAGATAGCCGAGCACGAGCTGGGCATCACGCCTGTGGTGTCTGCGCAGGCAGTGGTGACTGGCAGTGACCCCCTGGGTCTCATTGCCTACCTCAGCCACTTCCACAGTGCCTTCAAGAACACATCCAGCAGCCCAGGTGACCTAGAGGGCAGGTGGGTGGGACTGGGTGCTGGGGGATGGGAGAGAGAAGGTGTGGCTGTAGGCCTGCTTGGGCTGGAGAAGAGTTCTTCTACCCTGACATCCAGACCTGCCTTCAGGACCAGCCAGCCAAGCCTCGCCTGGGACTTCCAGTGCAGTGTTGTTCCTTGGCAAGCTTCAGAGGACTCTACAACGCACCCGGGCCAAGGTGCTGTCTGGGGAGGGTTGTGGCTAGGGAGGAGGGCCTAGTGAGGTCCCTGGAGTGATGGAAGAGGGCAGCTGGACGGTCAGCACAGGGAGGGGAGGCTGAGGTGCACAGTCTCATGCTCACAGCTGTAGGACTTGTTGCAGGAGAACAGGGAGGATGCCGGTGGCAAGAAGCCTCGCTTAGAGGTAGGTGTGGACAGGCAGGACAGTGTCCATTCCATCTGTCCCATTCCTGTCTTGCTCTCCACCCCAGATCCAGCCACCCCCACTCGGACCCAAGTCCCTTCTCTAGCCCTATTGTTCCTTTTCCCCGCTGACCCTACCTGCCTGGCCCTCACCTCCTCAGGTGGAGGCTGACACTCCAGGTACTGAGAAGCCACCTGCACAGGAGCCCAGTGTACCCCTGCCACCCCCACCCCAACAGCAGGAGGTAAGTAAGAGTGCTGCTTGTAGCAGAGCTAGCAGGGAAGGTAGGTTTTCAGGAAGAGCTGCAATTGGCCTTGCTCTGAGTTCCAGGAACCCGTCCCGGCTGATGTCAGGGACCTGTGTGCCCTGTGTGGGGAGCACCTCTACATCCTGGAGCGCTTCTGTGTAGATGGCAACTTCGTCCACCGGAGCTGCTTCCGCTGCCATGCCTGTGAGGCCACATTGTGGCCAGGTGGCTATGGGCAGCACCCGGATGGTGAGCAGGCCTGGGAGACTGTTAGAGACACTGGGTGTGGCTGAGGACAAGGAGCTTGAGGATGAACAGAGGGATGCTGGACATGAGATGCAGATGGGCACAAGCTGGCACTTTCTTCCTGAACTTTGGGTCTTCTGTCCCCTTCAAACCAGATGAGGGGTCCTAAGGACCTAGGGCTACTAGAAATGGGCCTATAACTCACCATCCTGTGTCTGAGTGTCATGGATGCCCCCACCTGTTCTGCCTTCCTCAGGACATTTCTACTGCCTCCAGCACCTGCCTGGGACTGACCACGAAGAGGATGTCATGGATGGAGGCCCCACTAGCCCGGTGAGGACCATGACAGAGTGTGTGTGTGTGTGTGTGTGTGTGTGTGTGTGTGTGTGCATGCGCATGCATGGGGTATGTAGGGGTAGAAAAGGAACCTCCACAGTGCCGCACTTTGCTGGGACAAAATTAAAGCTGTGCTACTCCTCACTAGTAAGCTGCCTAAAGGTTGGGGTATTTGTCTAGCCGTATGGACTGCTATAATCCAGCAACCAGAATGCTGCCTAGGACAATGTTCACCAGGTGCTAAGTGAATGAAAGCCAGAGCCCCTACTGGCTCCGAAAGGGTGGCTCCAGCCCCACACTAGGAAGTCCCTAACCAGGTCATGTGGTGGCTTTTCCAGGAACTCCCTAGCCCACATGAGGACAGCATGCCACCAAGCCCCTCAGTTCCCACAGCCGTGCAGGAGGAAGCCAGTCCGGTCCCAAGTCCCAGCCAACCGGCCCGTCGGCTTATCCATCTCTCCAGCCTAGAATACCTGCAGCTGTCTTCCCTCAACATTAGCCCCAGCCCAGAAATGGAGCCACCACCCAAGCCCCCTCGCAGCTGCTCAGCCTTGGCACGCCAGGCCCTAGAGAGCAGCTTTGCAGGCTGGGGCATGCCTGCCCAGAGTCTGCCTGGTAATTGTCCTTATCACAGATGTACTATGGGTTGGGAAGATTGAGACTCCTGGGAATACTGGGGAGCAGGAAGGGAGATCATGAGACACCAGGCCATGGTGCCCTCTCATCTGCTCAGTTCTTGAGGTCATGGAGAAGGAACAGAGTCCCCCTAGTAGTGAAGAGGAAGAGGAAGAGGAAGATGAGCCTTTGGACTCAGACCTGGAGCAGGTAAATGGCAGGAACCTGGCCACCTTTTGCCCTAGCCAGCACATATCTATCAGATACTGTCTACCCCAGCCCACACTTCACTTGGCAACGTCTCACTCAGTACTGACTTATGCCTTTGAGCCTCTACTCTGCCTACTAGAACTTATCCCACTTCCAGCCTAGGTTCTTTTCTGTCCCTCCACCCAGCGTTTCCCCCACTCTTTATCGCCAGGCCCTACCTGGCTAGCCTAATCCTTCCATAGGCTCTGTTGACTTTGGCTAAGAATGCTGGCACCATGAGCAAATACCCAACTTGGCGCCGGACTCTGCTGCGCCATGCTAAAGAGGAGGAGATGAAGAGGTTCCACAAGGCCCAGGTGAGGCTCTGGGATTGTCAGATGTTCTTAGGGGATCAGATGTCTATGCCCAGGATCAGGGCTCTGACCGTGTGTTCTCAAGTGGTCCAGACCCCAGGGACTCCTGTCTTTACTCCTCAGGCCATCCAGCGGCGACTCAATGAGATTGAGGCTGCTCTGAGGGAGCTCGAAGCTGAGGGCATGAAGCTAGAGCTGGCCTTGAGGAGCCAGAGCAGTGAGTAAAGACAGGAAAGGGACAAGCTAAGACACTCCCGCTGTCCTGATACTGCCCAACCTGCAATGATCCCTTGACCCAAACTCTGGTCCACAGCAGAGCCCATGGCCATGATACACAGCACTGACACACCCACAATGCCCTCCTTTCCCCAAGACTGTTCTCCAGTATATATGCCTGAGACCCTCTCCACCCTTTCCTTCCTGTCAGGTTCCCCAGAAGAGCAAAAGAAACTCTGGTTAGAGCAGCTACTACACCTGGTCCAGAAGAAAAATAGCCTGGTGGCTGAGGAGGCTGAGCTCATGATTACGTAAGGCACAGGGATGGCGACAGTGGAACACAGGCAGGCCCTAGCCATATGGGCACCCTTTCCAACTGTGCCGCTTCCATCTCTGACCTCCACAGGGTACAGGAACTGGATCTAGAGGAGCAGCAGTGGCAGCTGGACCATGAGCTGCGAGGCTACATGAACCGGGAAGGTAAGCAGAATGCTTGTGACCTTGGATACTGACCAGCAAGTCTTCTAGTCATGTCCCCAGGCAACAGGGGACGAAGCCACTGGGTGAACTCCACAGTCCCATTCTCCTTTCAGTTCAATCAGCTGCACAGTCAGGCTTCAGCAAGGTGCCTACTGCTAACCAATGCTAGAAAACCACTGCTGTGGACAACCCTTTTAATACTATAGGCTAGGAAAGTCTAGACATGAAATCACACAAATTGAGATGAGGTTGAGCCTCTCCTGCCTCCCTGGCCATCTTTCCTGTTCTCTAAGCTCTGCCACTTTCTCCCTTCAGAAACCCTGAAGACGGCTGCAGATCGGCAGGCTGAGGACCAGATCCTGAGGCAGCTGGTAGATGTTGTGAACCAGAGAGATGCCCTCATCCGCTTCCGGGAGGAGTGTAGACTCAGCGAACTGGCCTCAGGGACAGGGACCCTGGGCTAGCAGAGGCCCAGGTCCTTAACCCCTCATCTGGGGTTTGAAGGGGACAGGCTTCTCACCTCCTTCCTCTGGATGAACTGGGCCAGTGGCACCCCCCTCATATGAGCTGCCTGGAAGAGGGCCTCACTGTTTACAATAATACAATAAAAATGCTTCTGCCAAAAACAGGGTTTAGGCTACACAGAGATGGGAGTGGGAACCCTAAGGTGACCTATGTTACAGCCACACAAACCTTGACTCCCATCACTGGCTCTAAAAGGAAGATGGCAGACCACTGAAGTGTCAAGCTTTATTTTTCCTCAGCTCTGTCCCACTCCTGCAGCTCCAGGGGGCCTAGCTGAGGTGCTGGGGCCAGGTCCTTACACTCCTTTGCCTTTCTCAGTGCATGCTGGAGCTCAGCCTGGACACTACGTAAGCCTCTGGCTTCCTTGATGTGGAAGAGGAACACTGCACCTGCCCCTACCACCAGTGCTACAGAGGGGCTCCAGAACAGTATGGCTGCTTCGCTGGCTCCTTCCCCTGCCGCCAGGACACACAGTAACATGACAAGAATCAGCCCCAAGCCAATCACATAGCAAGCAAAGTTGGTCCACCAGTGAGCTCGAGCGATGCCCAGGCCCAGCTCCATGCAGGCCTCTTTCAGCACTCTCAGCAATGGCTTCTCTGCTGGGCCTAGATGAGGTAGGGCAGAGCATGAGAGGAGGTCAGAGAAGAGGGGCTGTCCTGAGGTGAGGAAAGGCCAAGGAAAAGAGTACTCACCGTGTGGGGGACCAGGGTTCTGCTGAGGGGGGCCATGCCTCACATACAAAGTTGCCATGAGAGCCTCATGATCAGAGAATGGGGTTCCATGGTGGGGGTGATGGCCAGTAGTGGTCCTAAGAGTCTTACAGGAGATGTAGAACCCAGGAACTGCCTAGGGAAGGGAATGGAGAGAAGCTTCCAATGGAGGAGCAGAGAAGCCCTCCAGGCATCTCATTCTCAGTCATCAGTGCCCAAAGGAGCAGCTGAAGGAGGGGTCAGCACAGACTAGTGATGAGGAGTGACAGTGGGTGAAAGTGTGTTGGGGGAAGAACCTGACCTTGTAGAGCACATAGTCGATCCGGATGCCAGAGGGAAATGGGCCCAGGTCCTGCTGGCAGACGTAGCAGTTCTGCTTTATCATGGTACAGCCATCTTCAGGTCCCTAGGGGAACAGCCAAGCAGCACTAGGATGTAAGGGCAGGAAAGGGGGCAAGAGCTCGGTACATAGGCAGGCTCTCACCTTGAAGTCTTGGGTGCTGACGTAGGCATCATGCAGGCCTGTGTACTCCTTCAGCAAGCAGCAGCCCAGGTCTCCTGGGTGCATGTTGAGGTCTCCACACAATAGAACCACGTCTGCCTTCTTGGATGTGTGGCTGGGGGAGCCAGATTGGTGAACAAGGCCATCTTCCTGTACCACCTCTACTGGTAAGAGGAGCCCTGGCCACCCCTCAGCCCCAGGGCCCATCCCACCTCCCCTGTCAAGCCCAGGCTCACACACTGGATGAACTGGGCCAGCTCCCAAGCTTGGGCCACGCGATGTGTTAGGTAGATGTCCTTCTGTCGATTGTATTCAGCATGCAGCTGGAGTGGGACAGATGAGGTTATTGCAGGCAGGACTAAAGTCTCGGGCTTGCCTAAATCATTCACCTGGCATGTATCTGAGACAGAATGGGTAGACCATGCCTGCTGCTACCTCAGGAAATCCTGATCACACACTTCACCCTCATGCAGCAGGGCTGGAGGGACCCCATCCCCCAGGCACTGCTGACTTCACTCACATGGGTCACATAGGCATTCAGCACCAGTCCACTGAGATGGAGCACCAGCAGCCCCACAGCCTTCCCACAGAACCAGTCACCATGATGGACCTGCCAGCACGAGGAGGCAACTCAAGGCACCGCCACATTCCTGCCCAACCCCTTCAACCACAAGAGAGCTGACTCTTCTGCCTTGAGTTAACAGGGGTAGAATGGCTTACCATGTAGGGGTAGCCATTGAGGGTGTACACATGCTGGCTGATTTCCTGGATTGGGTGTTTGGAGAAGACGCAGAGGCCACTGCCGATGATTCCACTGAAAGCCAATGCCTGCTTAATTAAACAGACCTGCAAGGAGGGAGATCCCCAGCCTTCTGCTCCTCCCTTGTTTCCCAGCTGAGATGAGCTACTTTTCTCTTTCTACAGCTGGGAGCCTTTGCAGGGGATGAGAGGCCACTTGGTAATAGGCTGAGAAATGCTGACTGGCTAGGACCTTCCAGGTTCAGCCTCTCTTGCTCCCACACCCAGAGGGAACAGAAGGTGCAGGCCAAATTGGGAGGGCTGGTGGGTCCAAGAGCTTTCCAGCTGAGAACCGGCTCAGCCTGCAGGCTTCTCACCTCCTGAAGTAGTGTGCAGTTGGGTAGGGCACAGACAGCTTCTGCCTCAGGTCCTGGAAGTCCTTCTCACTCCACACCTGAGGGAAGCATGAGGATAACCACCTGGCCTTTCCCAAGGAGTTTGCTCTCTCTGGCTCCACTGCGCTCCTTCCAGCCTGGTATCCCCACCAGGGGCCGCACAACCAACCCGACCTCCTGCAAGAGGGCCAGATCGAAGCTCTCCATGTTCAGAAAGTCTCCCAGGTGCTTTATGCGGTCGGCCCGGTGCTTGCTCAGGTAGGGAATGTCCCTAAGAAAAGAAGAGCAGGATCGGGGAGGTTAACTGATGTCACCCTCAGGGCTGGGCCCACGGTGGGCTGGGGCGGTTACGCTCGCCCTGCACCCCAACACCACAGGACGGATAGGGTCGTGGCCCAGCTGGAGGAAGGCCAGCCTCCTCACTCTGAATGTGTGAGTGCGGGTGCGAAGGAGAGAGTTGAGCACTCACCAGCAGTTGAGGTTGAAGACTCTCAGTCGCAGAGCGAAGTTGGGCTTCATGGCGCTCAGGGACCAGATCGTCGGCCTCCCCAGCCACGCCGCGGCGGCGCGCACAGGTGGCCGGCGGCGCGCACAAGTGGCCGGTCGCCCTCCGCGCCGCCCAAGCCCACGCGGCTCCGGCCTGGGGCTGCTCCGCGTCGCCCAGACCCCGGCCCGCGTGCTGGCCGGGATCAGACCGACCGCCAACCCGGAAAGAAGAGCTGCTACGAAGTTCCGCCCTCGGGTCAACAAGGGTTGCGCGAGAGGCCCCTGGGGGTCCCGAGAGGGCGCCTCGGCGGCGGCTCTCGGTCTCTAGGCCACGAAGCGCACTACCGGCCGCTGCCGCAGCCCGCTCGACCCTCACAGACCCCTCCCCGCGCTCTCTAGCAACAGGCTACCGAGGAAGAAGCCCCGCCCATGCCGCCCGCCCCTAGCTCCGCCCCTGTGGGCGCGGGGTCGGGGCTGCGCCGTTGCCGGGGCTGCGCGGTTGCGGAGGCTGCGCGGTTGCCGTGGCGACGAGTCAGTTTGGCTTTGGTAATCTCGGCGCCGGCATGGCTGGCTCTCCGCAGCGCCTGCCCAAGCCTGCCGAGTGCAGCTCGAAGTCAGCGCCGGCGCTGCCGCTGCAGGTGAAGGTGGTGGGGCTCTTTAAAAGCTCCAGCTTTCAGATCGCGAAGAGCACAGCCGAGGTAACGGCGGGGAAATCCCAAGTATGGTGTCCTCTTTGCCCAGAGCCAAAGAAGCTGGGACCACGTTGGCGGCTCTTCTGTGACGCCAAAATCGCCCTTGTGTGAAAAGAAGGGACGAAATAGGGGGTCTCCGCGGGATCCTACCGAGGAGCTGGAGTGTGTAGGAGCAAGTGTAGGCTGGGACAAGGTTTGACTTGGAAAGGGACACCGCTAAGGGAGATCCGAGCAAAAGAAGTGTTCAGAATTATACCGGGAAAACATGGTAATTCACACCACTGTGTGTCCAGACATTTCATTCCTTATTATCATTTATCATTATTATTATTTTTTTTTTGAGACAGGGTCTCGTTATGTAGTTCAGACTGTCCTCGAACTCCCTCGACAGTCCTCCTGTCTCAGCTTCCCAAAGTCTTGGATTACAAGCATGCACCACCATGTCCAGCCCCACATTAATTTTTAAAATTGAATTATAGATTTTTAATGTTTTGAAAAATTGGGCGGAGATCGTTACTGTGTGACAGGATGCTTTTTACAAACGCCTTCCCAAATATTTATTTGAAAGGGTTCTTCCCTTTAAAATTTCTTTAGTAGTCACTGCATTTCAACAAATTAGCTGTTTCATGGATTTCTCAATAGCCCGCAAGTGCTTTGGAGATCTGCATATTTCCTTGTAAAAATTCAGAAGGGTATAAAAGAAAAACAGGAAGAAACTGAAGAATTTGGCTGTGTCTATAATACTGCCAGCACATCTCCAACCTACATCCAAGATAACTGTAACAATGTAAGAAATGTTGAAAGATAGATTTCAGCTGATCTTTGGGGCTTTCTCCAGAAATGCTGCCTAGGCCAGGCTTCTCTCCAAAGACCCTGGCACAATCATATGTCATATTCGTGTTTGTGTCTTCCAAAGTATTCAGCTGGTTTCTGCACAACAAAATGTTCCCAAATAGTTTTCGCCTTCAGAACTCCCTGCTCCCAGGGTCCACAGAGAAAAAGACAAGTTTTTAATTGTATCAAACGCAAATAATTTAAAACAGGTAAAATTTCTATCAAGATTGAAAGACAAGGAGAACAGTGAGATAGCTCAGCAGTTTAAAGCAATTGCGTAGGCAAGCTTAGGTAAATGCAGAGGGAAGAGGGTTTGATTCCCAGCAAGACACGCTGCACCAGCCCCACCCCCAGGGTGAGCTGAGCTGGCCACAAAAAAAAAAAAAAAAAAAAAAGATTGAAAAACAATTTTTCAGAAGTTCATGAAATTGCTACAGGGATCATTTAAAGAAGTAGGGGGATGCTTAGGAAAGCTCAGGCAACTGCAGGGACTGGAGTTCGATCCCCGGCATCACATGCTGCGCCGGCCCCACCACCAGGGCAGGCTGAGCCAGCCACAAAATAAATAAATAAAAAAATGAACAAACAAAAACAAGCAAATAAATAAAAAAAATTAAAAAAAAAAAAAAAAGAAGTAGGGGGAAAAAAAGCAGAAATCACAGACTGAGGAGCACCCACTCCAGTCCCCCTTCTGTCCCTCTTTCGGGCAGGAGCTTTCTTTCTCCCTTAAATATATTTTGCTCTTAACCTCCATTGAAAGAAAAAAAAAAAAAAGAAAGAAAAGAAATCACAGACTGTGTATCAGGAATGCTTTATGACCATAGTTGTATTTGATACGTTTTTTTTTTTAAATGAACACAACAACATTTTATTGTCTTGACAATAAAACAAAACATGAAAAGTTAAAACTGGATCACTTGGCCCTTTCTTTTCTTATCTCCTCCCAGTTTAAAATGCTTGCATCTCTTCATAGCCAGCATTCTCTTAGATCTGCAGTTGGGCTCAACACACTCAAGCCTCAGGACAATCTTCTTTATAGTTTTGGCCTTCTTCCGGAAAATCAGCTTAGTCTTTCCACCACAACCACTCTGTTTCCTGTCATGACACCGCTTTCCCTGGGCATATAGGGAACCTTGCCTTTCTTGTACTGTGTCACTTTGTGGAGTTGATGCTTGCCACACTTCTTACAGAATGTTCACCGGGTTTTGGGAACATTCACCATGCTTGCAGGTGCACTACCAGCGAGGAAAGGTATTTAATACATTTAAGGGAATTTTTTCCATTGTTTTTCTTGGCTCCTTTTCTAAAGGTACATTTTCTATGTCTGCCCCACACTGTAGGAAAAGTATCGGTAATTTCCCAACTTCTGCTGCAGAAGACTGTAAGTCAAGAAAACATTATCTGTAATATGTTAATAATTTAATATCCCCTACTATTACTCTATTTTAATACAAAAACACATAAATTTAAATTCAGTCTGTTGGGCCAGCGAGACAGCTCAGCGATCTACAGTGCCTGCCTAGGAAAGTTTAGGCAACCTCAGGGACCACGGCTCGGTCCATGGCACCACATGCTGCGCCAGCCCCACTCTAGAGCAGGCTGAGCCGGCCATAACACAAATAAATAAATGAGGTTTAAAATAAAATAAAAATTTTTTAAAAATAGATTCAGTTAGTTCTCTTAATAGGGTATTTGAATATTTCCAACATGATTATTTGTGAGCAGTCCCAGAAGCCTGATTCACTGACAAAGGTTTAGATTTGTACACTAAATAAGAGTGAGTATGTCTTCTATGGATATAAGAAAAGGAGCCAAGAAAAAGTTGGATGTACTTGAGTTCATTCTGGAACAAACACTAAATTATGAGAAAATATACATTACTTAGTTTAAAAGCGGCTAGGCTTATTAGTTTTTCTGGAGAGTTCCTCAGCAATAGCAGCCATCATACTGAGCTGCACCAACCTGAGCACGCCATGTTTGTGGGGTGCAGTAGTCTAAGAAGGAAACCGGCCGATTGCTCTTGCCCTGTTCTGCTTCCCCTATCCTAACACCAGACACGTTCATGTCCTGGCCCACCTGTCCTCAGGACACTTACCTCTGGTAAGCGTGGAGGGCCAGTGTGCATCTGACGGTCGCAGAGCCTCCCAAGCACCCTCTTAGAGGAGCAGGTGCCAGCTGCAGCAGGAGGCCTCTCCCTGTTGGCCCATTCGATTCTCATATCCACTCAGGAAACAAGCCTAATTGTTACTACTTCAGCTGCCTTCTCTTCCTTTTTCAATGGAGAAAAAATGAAACTAATATCCTGAAATAAGCTTTATTTTCTGGACAGGGATTGCTAGTAAGAATTTTCTCTGATGCAGATGAGACGATGTACATTCAACCAAATAACTCAATACCAAACCATAGCTCTAAACCTAAGCTTATTTAGTATTTTCTTCTTCCCAAGAAATATAAGTATAGGGCTGGGGAGATAGCTCAGTAGAATAAGTGCCTGCTTGGCAAGCTCAGGGCCCTGAGTTCAATCTCTGGTACCAAGAAAAAAAAAAAAAAAAAAAAAAAAAAAAAAATATATATATATATATATATATATGTATACATATATACACACACACATACACACACACACACACTTTGGATCATTCTCCTTAAGCAAATGAATTAAAGCAATAGCATTTATTTGTTCTCACTACAAGCAATGTATGAAGTTTAGCAAGAATTTAATTTAGAGAAAACCAAGTCCTAAAAAAAATAACAGATCACAAAACTACTCACAATAATTTGTTTAAGTTGCTGCGCGTGTGTGTCCACCATGCAGCAGATGTCATGGCAGGTAGGACTGAAAGAAGGCTAAGGCAGTTCTTGCTCTCAGGAACCTGGGAACAAATAAGCCAGAGCCCAGTGTGGACACCAGCAAGACTTGGGGAGCTCTCTGGGAGTGGGCAGATGGCTTCTTGGACTGTGTGGCCTAGGTATGTGTCACATAAAGCTCCCTGAAGACCCCATAAAAATCAGGAAAGTGATGGGCTGGCGAGATGGCTCAGTTGCTAAAGCACCTGCTTAGGCAAGCTTAGGCAGGGACCATGGTTCAATCCCTGGCACCACATGCTGCGCCAGCCCCACCCCCAGGACAGGCTGAGCCAGCTATAATATAAAAAAAATATTTTTTTTAAAAAAGAGAACTTACTCTAATTTTTCTATTTTGAAACCTAGAGTCTGAAGAATACTCATCCATCAAAATTTGAAGATTGTGTAATAGTTCCTCTTCAAGAATTTGCATGGGATCAATATCTACAGGAGAAAAAAAGGGTAAAGGATACTTGGGGTGTAGCAAAATTCTGCCTGAATTATTCGCCTATTGTTTTTTGGAAATTGGGAAGAAATTTTAATAGAACTAGATTTTGTCTACATTACATGCTTTTCCTAACTTATTTCAGTTAGTTGACCAGGGTGATTTTTTTTTTTTTTTAACTGTAAAATATTTACAGAATTTTCCCTTGAAAGCAGGTGTTAAAGCTGAGATCTAGGGCTGGGAGATAGCTCAGTAGAATAAGCACTTGCCTGACAAGTACAAGGGCCTGAGTTCAAACCACAGTTCCAGAAAAAAAAAAAAAAAAAAAAGTGAGATTTAAACCCCCTGCTGAGGTTACCCTTCTGGTCCTGTCTGTTACTTACATTCCCCGTGACAACCTTGCTCTCTGGTTAGGACCTAGCCTTTACTCTGGGAAGTGTGGGTGGTGGACCACGGAGACACCACAAGGCACTTGTGTGTTGTGTGGGATGTTTCCTCAAGGAGCTCTAATGACAGCTGCCAGCTCCTTCAGGGGAACTTGTCTCAGTTGGTGCTTCCTGCTCCCAAGTCTCCTCTGTCATAGTGCCTTTGGGACACCCTAGAGCTCTGTGCCAGCAGAGCTTATCTGGGGATGATAGATAAGTTTGTTCCTGAGGTCATTGGTCAATGAAGCCTGTGACAGAGGGGAAGTAAAGTGGCTCCTAACCCGGCAGTAGCTCATGCTGGGGTGTGTGGAAAGTGGTCCGTCTGCTTGTCTTTCCTGGTCTAGTCTCAGTCCTGATTCTGCTACCCTGCCTCATCTCTCCAGTGATGAAATTTCCATTTCCCTCATCAGAACCATTTCTGTTCCTCAGTGTTGGGTGCACCAGGACGTGCAGTGATCCCATGATTACACAATACATGGTGTTGCTATGTACAAGACCAAAGGAAGAATACCATTTGCCAAGTCTCATACTTTCAAAACACAAAAAATGTCCACTGGAATTTAAAAACAACCATAGAAATCACTTATATGTGGTGTTTATTTTATGTTACGCACTATTCTAATGGCTAAGACTAGGACATTCCTAGCCAAACTGGGCCAATCAGTTTCCTTACATTTTAAAATTGTTACCATTCAGCTTAGGATAACCCTCCTTGCCCCATGTTCTCTGCCTACAGAAAACCCATGACCTCATGGTCTGTGGATTGCAGTGGCTCCTGGTGCGCATTCCTGCTGTCCTCTTAAAGACTGCTGCAGACTCTGTCCTCCAGCTTTCCTCCCTGTGAACCTGGGCTACCTGGTGGTGTCTCGAGCCCTCTTCCTCCCGCCTTTCAAGGATCCTGTGTGAGCCCTTCTAATTAATCCTTGCTGAGTCTTGCCACCTATTCTTCATTCTTTATCTTTCCTATCTTTCATCTCTCACTTCATCCTCTGGATATGTGTCACTTTAACCTTGTCTTCCTTTTTAGGCCTGCTTTTTGGTCCTTTTTGAGAGTGAGCTTTTGTGTCTTGGGTCTCAGGGAATTAATTCATTAGGTCTGGCTGGCCCTATGCTCAGCAGAATGTAACACCACTGTAAAGGAGGGGCTGTAGGTTACTTAGGGGGAACTTTCTGTCCCCTCTAAAAAAGAGAGCCTCATAGTGATGGAAGGCCCTAGAAACCTTCAGGTCCAGCCTGTTCTTTTTTGGCAAGAGAGAAGGTCTCCTTATGTACAGGAGACACAGAGAGAAGCCTTCTGTCCCCTTTTCCCCCTTCTTCCATCAGACTGACTGAAGTCTCCACAATTAGAT
>PVKN010007986.1:0-25751 GCA_004027915.1 Capromys pilorides
ATGTGGAATAAGATGCTATTTAATTTTGTTCTTCCATAGCTAATATTTTTTTCTATGTATATGCTTTAAGTATTTTTTCTCTTTACAATTAGTTTTGGACAATTTTAAATAAATAAATAACCTTAATAGCCTCTCATAGAAATGCTAAGAGGATTTAATAAGGAACTATGCAAATAAGGTGCTTAGAACAATGCTCAGCACATAGAAGCGTTTAACAGGTATTATTAATCACTATAACAAATATCTTTCTCTTTAATTATAGGGAACAGAAAGGTTAAAATAAGGTAGTAATAGTAATTGTCACAAGGGTTGGTCATTTCTGCTGGGTATATTTTCAGGAGTGACGGAGATTTATTGAGCTCCTGTATACTTTGACCTTGGGAAATAAAAAGAAATTTTTAAAAAGACTCTATGGCCTAGAGCAGCAAACTAGGTAACAGAATTTTCTCGTGTCAAACAAGATCACTATGGGCAATGTGAGAAACTAACTAGCCTTTGTCTCTCACTCCACCAGGCATGTGTCATTAGGAAGGGTTAAGCAAGTGTCTGAATAGGGGACTTCATCCTATGAAAGGAGCTTTGGTGGAAAATTTCTTCCTAGGATGACTCACAGTCATACAAAGGCCCATGTGGTGAGAAAAGCTTCAAGCAGCCGTATAAGCAGGGGGTCCAAATCTCACCACACAAAAGGTATCTGTCATAAATGGCTGGATGACCAAGGCTGGTCACATCATCATCCGGATATGAACCTTCTCTTCCCTCTCTGTGCCTCACTCCATATGTTTCCTCTTGGAGGGGCCCTTGTACCTCCAGAATGACAACACTTCTAAGCACAGGTAATGCAATGTTCTGATGGGGGAGTCTTTTCAAAATGCCATCTCAGGAAGAAGGGCTATACTTCTTGCCTTCCCTCACTGTCTTGGCTGAATACTCCTACTAGTGAAGGAAAGGGGCATGAAGCAACTGTCATCCCCTCTCCAAATGCTCTTTCAACAGGCCTTATCTTGAACATGAAATCACTTTTGCTGTCACATGAGTATTTTGTGACTTTCCTCATCAGAAGGGCCATTAAGTAATGATGGAGTGATTTTATGTATCACACAAATGTTATACTCTTCTAAGTGCAAGTGACACGCATGAGCAGAGGTGCTCCCTAACATGCAATTTCTTCTTCTTCTTCCTCTCTCTCTCTCTCTCTTTCTCTCTCTCTCTCTCCCTCTCTCTCTCTCTCCCCAGTGCTGTGCAGCCCATTATTTGTTTATCTCCATCACTGTGATTTCCTTCCCCTTTATTACCTGCCACAGTACACAATTCCAGTGAAAACAGAACAGGATTTCTGAACTGCAGCTTCTAAGGAGCCTGCCAGGTCAGCCTTTTCCTTTCCTAAGGCTGAAAGACAAACGGCCACCCATCTCAAAATCAGTTCCTCGCTTGACTGCAAAGAAGTGAACTACAAACCAGTCAAATACCCAGGAAAATGTTCACTTCAGCCATTGGAAATCAACCTGGGATAAAAGTCTCTACCTCAAATCATTTTGAAAAGGGATGGATCCATCCACAGATGTTGCCAGAGTAAGGAAATATTTTGGAAGCAAAAGGGGAGAGGGGCTTAAATCTCTGTTTCTGCTAGATATGGAAATAAATTTAAGGCAATGATATCTAAATATGAGAAATGAAGCAATCAGAACCATATAAATACATGAACAAACATTTCTGCAATCTTTCTTAACATGAAACCAAAGAATAAGGAAATGATAGCTTTGCTATTGATTTGTGGAATACACATCAAGGCCCAATCTATCAAAAAATAACTGGTCCAGTGTTTGTGGAAATGGTAAACTCTTCAGGGGAGCAAACTAGCCAACACAGAAAGAGGCAGATTTTCTAATCAGATATACTTTCAAATCCCAGATCGCCAAGCCTCAACTCAGGGACTATCGCAAAATAAACCTGCTTTGCCTTGTGGCTCCCTGGCGAAGGAAGATGTTCCTTTTTTTTTTTTTTAGGAAGATGTTTCAAGTCCTGTCAGAATCATAGAATTAGACAGAGGTCAGTAAAGCTCCGATACACACAGTCTTGCTCATCTATTTTCATTCCATCTGTGCCTACTTTCACTCCACAACTGCAGCACAAGTTGCTGTAACAGAGACTATGGGACCCACATAGCCTGAAATATGTACCATCTGGGCCCCTTAACACAAACTTGTACCAATTTGTCTTAGACAAACGCCCACTTACTCTTCCTTCCACCCTGACTCCGAGCCTCCTCTGATTCAAAGTGGAAGGGGCTCTCTGTGGTTAGTTATGTGGCCCCTATCTCTGTGTCCATGGATGTAGGCCATGGCTAAACCTAAAGAAGGTGCTATAGATGAACTCTAATAGGAAGGAAGTTGCTAGCAAACAGCTGCTACTGCAGACTCAGGATCCCTCACGTCCTCCTCCCTGCCTTCCAGTCCCCCTGGAAGTCTCTGCTCAGCTCCTTCCCTAGACCTTCCTTCAACCTCAATAGAACTCACATAACTGCACCTACACTCAGCACTCAGACACCAAGTTCTCCTGCAGACTGCTGAGGCTCTAAGCTACATGCAAAGTGGCCTCCACTGCTCAGGTCTCCTCAGGCCTCCCTCCACCTGCTTCTCTCCCCTCTTCAGTCTGTAGCCACATCAAACCCACTCTCCTTCTCGTAAGCCTCTGAGTCTTAGCATGTGTTCCTTGGAAGACCTGCTCCTCTCCCTAGACCATACTGAAAGTTCTCTGGGACAGCTTTGCTCACTGGCTATGGCAGACATGAGAATTGTAGACCTGTTCTATCCCATTCCTGCCTCAGATCAGAGACTCTGGTCCAATCAGCTCCAGCACACAGCCAGCCCAAGAGATAAGCAGTGGCAGCTGACTGAAACTAAGCCTTCTAGAAGTTCTGGATGAGCTACCTTGTCTGCCTAGAGAGAGGGAGGAGGGTAGGAGCAGACACATCTGGCCAACAAGCCCTGGTGCTAAGTTGTTCCCTTAAGGTCAATTTGCTGAAATCAATTTAATGAACACCATCCTTCAAGGAGATTTTAAACTAAATTCAGGAACAGTTTGCTGTGATTCTTTTGCCACTAGGTACAGAGGCCTACATAGCAGACAAATGCAAATACAGGCACAGAGCAAAAGCCCACCACAGAGAGGAGGCAGTAAAATTCCACAGAAAATGTGAAGTTCGGCTAAGCAGTATCTGAAATGTCTCACACACATGCCATGAACTTGCAGCCTCACATTGGGGCAAAGCTAGAGAGGAAACAAAACTTTGCAGAGCCTGTATGGCTACCTCAAACTAGCTGGTGCCAATACAGTCTCTAACTATCTGAGGGTGGCAGCAGTAAGGAAGGGTAAACTGACTTGCAAGCCCTGAGCTCACAAAGAATAAAGCAACCATTCAAGAATAGCCATCCCAGCTCCTGCTAGATTCCCTCACCCGTTTTCCAGGCACCTTTGAATCCCCCAGAGGACAACTGGCCTAGTGTTCTGAACTCAAGCAGGCCTCAGTACACTAACCAAACAACTGGAGTACAGTTTACTAGGCCCCTTCTTTCTTAATCTCCCATTGTTCTGTATACAGATCTGCTGGGCCATAAGTGTTCACCAGCAAGTCTGCCCACCAAAACCCTAGTGCCAGCCTGAGTCCCTAGAGAACAGGGGTTTCAATGCCAGCACCTGGTCAAAAACCTACTGAACAAACCAAGAGTCACATAAATAAGTGGATTCAAAAGGAGCAAATGACTATCACCCACTGCTACAACCCGTCCCTCAGCTCCAGGAACTGAGCATGGAAGGAGCTGGGGAGAAATGTCAATTGTGCTTAATAATAACTTTAAGGCTTCACCAGGGAACACTAACCACTGGGTTCAGAGCTATAATTTCCTGACCCAATAACAGAGACTAAAGCCCAAATTGAGCTTTTTCAATTATGCATCTCTGAAATGTGATATATATGTTAGGGGGTGGAGGGTGACAAAATTTTAACATGTCATCACCATGATCTAAAGTTAGATGAGCCTGCTCCTCCTTCCTCACACTGCCCACAGGAATCCTTGACTTCAAAAGGATCAGTAGGACAGTGACCAATGCTCAGCCCCCAGGAACACAAACATAAACACAGGCATACAGCCAGTAGATAATGGTTGGCCCATTCACACAAATGACTATGGGCCTCAGAGCTGCTATATAAAGTATAGAAATTGCTACAGGAGAAATGCTGAGGGGCTCTAAAGGGAGAAAATTATCCCAAGGCTAACTGATCTTAAACTCCTTTTTCTAAATTAAAAAGGGAAAAGATGACCACACAGTATCATCTGTGGATGGTAGATGCATACGCATGCACACACACTCACATATACGTAGATCTGTGTAATAACTCTTTGACTTTATATAGCATCTTTTTCAAAGGCCTCAAAGAATCTTTACAAACACTCCCTGGGGCCCTATACCCAGTTATATTTAAAGAGAGCGCTCACAAGGGCACATGCACGGAAATAAAAAATGTTCTTCTGTGGGTATATACATAACCTACATCATCATTTTTCAAAGTTAACATCATGCTCTTTCTATCTTTGTCTAACTATCCACTCCCTTTCCTTTTATCTCCAAGAGAAAAGATAAACTACATTAAACCTTAAAGTATAACTTTTTAAATCAATCCCAGGCCCACTCTAGCTTTTTGTTGTTTCTCCCCCTTATCTCCTGCCCTGCACTTACCCACAACTTCCACTTTAAATTCATTAGCATAAAACGCAATGCTACTGCAGGGGGTTCACTGATCAATACATCAAACATTCTCCCTCTCTTCTCCCATCATCAGTGTACACAGGGTGCCAGAGATATGCCAGTGTTTCAGAAAGGCCTCAGTGAACCAGGAATGTTGGCACATGCCTGTAATTCCATGCTTAGGAGGCTGAGGCAAGAAGATTGCTGTGAATTCAAGGCCAGCCTAAACTACTGGGTATCTCAAAAAATGGGGGAAAAAGGCCTCAATGGTTTAAAAAAAAAAAAAAACATGGCAGATACCAGAGAAGTGCCTGTGAAAGTGAAGGATATGTTTGTTTGTTTGTTTGTTTGTTTGTTTGTTTGTTTTGCAGTACTGCAGATTGAACTCAAGACCCTGCGCTTGTCAGGCAGGCACTTATTCTATTGAATTATCTCCCAGCCCCTGGGAAAGTGAAAAGTTAAATAAAGGTGTTAACTAGATGGTGTCAGATACATGGAAAGCTTAGGAAGCAGAAACTACCTGCTCTTCACTGCAAAACAGTTTAATCAGTAGATATGCAACAAGATGTTATACATTCTACAAAATTTTTCTTAATACTCCACACCCTACACATACACAAAACCAAGCAGAAAAGGTCTGAGAGAAGCCCTTTTTGCTCCATAGTAGGACCAACAAAAGCTAGTGTGAATTTCTGTCGACAAATCACATCTTTCCCATTGGAACCCACCTCTGCCTAAGGTTTTATTGGTCTGGCTCTTGAAGCCATATGGATCTATAAACCTTGGGGCAGAGGAACCCACTTCCTCCCTTTGAGAGGTGTAGAGGAGAATCGAATCCCTGTTTTGGATGAGGTTACCAACCAAGAGGAAAATAATGCTACTAACACCAATCCTTCCTACTGGTTCAGAAACATCACTACTGAAGTGCTCTGAAATCAACAATTCCAAAAGTTTATACACATAAACTAAAAGTGAAGCTTCATTAAAAAACAGTTCCTCTTCCCTGGGCAGAGAGAAACTGTATGCAAATTGCTACATTAAGCCCCCTAAGTCACCTCACAAAGCAAGTGCTAGAATCAAACTCATTTTACAGATTAGGAAACTAAATCACCTAAAGTGATTTGTCCAAAGTTAAAAAGAATTTATAACACAGAACCTGGCTTGGAATACTGACTTTTGATACCAGTAACCACACCCTAACTCCTACCTGACAGTGTGTCACCAACCCCACAGTGGGATATCAAAAAGAAAGTGCTGGGGCTTCCTGGTGGTTTACAGAATTCAGCATTCTCAAGATTTCCACTGAAGAGGCAAAGACACAACAGCTATGGGGCAGTGATGCCTTGGCCACAGGTTAGGGACATGTTTCTAACCAGCTTCTGGGTATCACTGTCCCACTAGCAGAGCTCTTAGGAAGGAGACATGAAGACCAGCCAAGCTCGAGGCCCCAGAGGCCTGAACACAACTGTGTCCCCAGATGTTGGAGTAAAAACAGTAGTGACAATCCTTCCCTTCTTAAGGTGGTTGTGTCACTTCCAACTAAACATGTCACATTTCATATCCCAACATGGAAGCTGCACTGAGTTGGCACCGGAGTCATCATGGCCAGCAAGTTGGGAGATAAGTAAAGAGGATGACAAGAATGACTTTATAAATCCTGTGTGAGCAGAACCAAACCTATTATTTCTGAATTTTCCTGCAAAACTAGCTTACTAGTTTGCCTGACAGTATCACCTTAATGACACAGATGGACAGGACTTGAAACAGTTCTTGGCAACAACTTCAGCAACCATTTGAAGAGAATGCTAGAGATATTAAGGACACTTGTCCCCTGCAACCAATATATTCTGAGCTGCCTCCTCACCAAAAATTTTCAGGCTTCTCTCTTGTTCTAATCAAGAAACTTCAAAAGAACAGGAGTTGAGAGAGTAGCCTCTGCCTCCAGATGAAACTCCAACCTAGAAAAGGGTTTATGGTCTATGATGCCCACTGTGAGTCCAGACTGGCAGCCAGGACTCCTGCACCCTCAGAAGCTCATACCTCCCAGCTGAATCTTCGAAGGTGATGAAGCAAGCCCTGGTGAGCCAATCTGGAGTGACAGGAAGTTGCTCAGCTTCATTTCATTTGGCCAACTTTACCCTACCATAAACTCAGCATAAACTCAGGATAAACTCAGGAAGCCCTCTATGCAGTAAAAGCAAGCAGCTTTGGATCCTTGGAAAATACCATGGTCCCATGTACAAGCCCTACAAACAACTCTGAACAGCGACCTTGGTGGTGGTGACTATGGACACTCAACTCCAGCATGAGGAGTGGATATTGAGGAGACAGACACATTTAACCTGTTTTAAACATACACAACAAATCTGAGCATTGAAACACTACATAGTAGCCACTTAATATACACAAGTTTGTTTTCATGTGTAGTTTTAAATATTTTAATATAAGCAATATAAATATAAACATGAATTAAAAACAAATAAAAGGTATCAATTATAGTAAAAAGAAAAGTAGTGTATCTCATTCTCAAGCAGAGAGCACTTCCCAGACTCTCCACCTTCACCTTCCCAACCTAGAAATGGGCACCAACGTAACCCTCCTCACACTGGGACCTTGCTTACTCAAGGAGCCTCATGAAGACCGTACTCATCTTCCCTATAAAATAGAAATATCAACATTTACTTCAACAACTGTGATAAGGATTAAACAAAAATGAGCAGAAAGCAATAGGCAATCAAGAAAAAGTGGAAAGCCAATGACCTCCATCCCAGGAGGAGAAGTTTGTATGCCCCCATCCTAGGCAGAATCACCCTAAAGCAAGTCTTCCTCTCTATGTGCAGCCAGGCCCCAGATGAAAAACAATGCTCCTTTCTCAAAAAACACCCCCAAAGATACACTGAACAACAGTTCTAGAGTTTGAACCTGGGCTAGTGCATCCAACCCTTTACTTTTTATTTTGTGGCAGGGTCTCACTTAAGTTGCCCAGACTGGGCTCAAAATTCATTTCAGCCTCTTAGAATGCTGGCATTACAAGAATGTGCCACCATTCCCAGATTCCCAGTTTACAAAAAAAATCTTTCCTATCTTAAACTTAGACTTTCAATCTCCTTTTCCTAGAAGGAGCTATCTCTGAGCAGAGAAGATAAGCTAAGGATCTCTCCTGATAGACAGGGTCAAACCCCAGACTCAGCTTGGGAGTTTGTACCCAATAGAAAATGCCAGCCAAGAAAAAGATTCTTTACTGCTGAATCTATTCTTTAAAAGCCATGGAAGAGAATTTCAGCTTTCACGCAGCATCAATGGCCTCATCCCCAGAGACCAGCTCAGAGGGACAGCAAGGAATGACTGCCTCTACTTGTTTTCTACAGCACTATGGAAGATAGGAAGACAGACCAACACCTCTGTGCAGGCAACAATCTTTCTCCTTTCTCCTGCAAACCTTGTGCTTTGAGCTTTCTCTACTCTAGTTAAAGCCAGGGCTGGATTGATTGAGTCATTGCTCACAGGACCCCAAACCACCAAAAAGTCTGAAAGACAAAGGAAGGTGGAGGTGGAGAAAACTGAGCTACTTACTACACCTGAGACCCCAAAGAAGGGATCAGGCATTGTGAAGAATCACAAGGATGAGGCACGGCAGCTACTTGGCACTCAGCACCTCTACTAGCATAGAAGTCTCAGGGGGTAAAACCCAGAGTCACATTGTGAACCCCACTTAGGGAACTGGACACAGGCCTTACCCAAATCCTGGCTCCCACTGTACACAGGACACAATTCCATCAGCCCCAGGTTTTTCCTAAGCCAGCAGGGAGTGGGGAAGAGAGATCCCTGCCCACTGTTCCTCATGCTGTCCTCTACATCCCAGCCTTGGTGCTCCCTGCAGAACCAACAGCTCCAGTTTTCACACTGTTTCCATGGCCCTGGGCAGCTTGTAATGCCACACCACACGTCACTCATTCATTCACTCACTTGTTCAGTTGCTGAGTGTTTCCCCTGCTGACAGCCAGGTATGGCAATGGTCACTAGGTACCCAGGATACCTCTCAGAGCTTTAGGCTCATAGAGGTGAGCAGGAAACAAAGGCTGGAAGAAATCACCACAAACAGACACTAGAAAAGAAAAGAACAGGAAGGATCTCCTATGTAAGGCTGAGGAAAACACAAATAACGTTGAAAATTCAAAGCTGATTAAAGAAGAATAGGAATGCTGGAATCCAGCTAGATCTGACTGTAGCCATTTGGGGCACAATAGTCATCTTCCCACCACAAGACACTGACAAACATTCTAAAACCACAGAGGGTAAAGTCCTGAAGGCAGCAAGCTGAGCACTTTGTGTAGCCACAGACACTTAAATTTCTTAATGGATGTCTGACAAGCTAATAGGTTTTGAGAAAGCCTAAGTACACACTGCTGTCTAGCTTAGTACATAGTCCTCTTCCTCCTCTCTGAGTACAACAACCCTGCCTTTCTGCTGCCCAAGACTAGCTGTTGTCCCTTCTGTCTGTCAGTTCTTCATATACTGCGTTCTCTATATCCTGAGTTTGTCTGCCTCTTTCTTTGGTCCTGAGTACCTTCCACTTTTAACAGCTAATTCCCATTATCATAGTTTTTCTGAAACAATGGGACAAGATAGAGGAATAAAACATTCTAAGGAGAAGGAGGAGCCTGACTCAAGTCTCTGAGCCAAGAAGAAGCCTGGTAAATCTGAAAGACTGCTTGAAAGCCAGAAGAACTAAAGAGAGACAGGAAGGTGGGAAGAGCAGGGCATCAGGCAGACTGTGTAGCCATTACTAGCATGTGGATTGTGCTTTCTATACAGAAGAAGGCCAGAGCAGGGTGGCAAGGAGGAGAGGGAGGACACAGGAACATACACATGCAATGAATCAGTCTCTTCAGCATTCCTGTCTCCAGATAGTCTTGCGAATGTTCTATTGAATTACAGCCTTGGACTCAAAAGGAAAAACACTCTTTTTACTAGGACTGGGTTTGTTTTGTTAGGCCATGTTATAGTTTGGGATTTTTCAAGGGGAACAATACAATACAGGACATATATTATTTTATAATGGATCACCAAAAGAACCATATACAGAGTACAGGAAATCTATCAACATTTTCAACTAAAGACAAAATAATCCAGCTGAGGACCTGGATCCTAATATCTTGCATTAGTCCAGCTGAAAACCTAGAGCTCATAACAATGCCTCCCATAAGTCCAACTGGAGGCCTAGAGCACATAACAAAGTCCTATGCAGGCACACTTCATGGATCTGTGCTCGGAAGGCCCAAAGGTCAGTGGTGGACCCTAGAAAATCTGTGCCAGAAGGATGAAGGATCTAAACTGAAGCCAGAAAGTAATGCTCGAGATAAGAACCAGATCTCCCCGCTAAAAGATACCACTGCCATCCTCAGCAACAATGAAGTCCCAAGCTCCCCTGAGGACAAAGAAAGCTAAGTTCCCATCAGGAAAGCTAATGCAACAAGCTTCTCCACAAGGCTGAGCAGTGCACCATCTTTGCCTCCAGAGCTAGGAAGCAAAACTCAAATTGAGGACCAGAGCTCCTCCACAATGAACGACAGCCATCCTCAGTGACAACAAGGTCATGAGCTCCTCCTCTGATGAGAACAACCTAGTTCACTAGGAAAGTCAGCATAACAAGGTCCTCCAACAGAATAGCCCAAGAGAACCAGCAGCTTCCAACAGCTCCATAGCTTCTCCAAATAGCATCCCTAACAGCTTCCAACAGCTTCTCTAATTCTGCCTCTTATGCTGCTGGCAACAATCCTCAGGTACTAGTACAGTTATCCTGGATGTAACAACTTAACCATCATTTGGTAACTCCACCATCCTAAAGGCAACCATGTCTCAGACCTGAGCAGAAAGTTTGCTGGTACTGACCCAGAGCCTAAGAGCTTATAATGGCCCCTATTATCTGTGAGGTGATAGTGAGTGGCTTAGGATATGTTTAAAAACCTGGCCTGGCCTGGCCTGGCCTTATCAGGGACCCTTCAGGGTCCCTTATCAGGGACCTACAGGCTTCTGGAAGCCAAGAAGGTGCTAGGAGCCAACCTCACACTCACTCTCCCCAGTGTGAAATTCTCTGTTGCTCACTGCTGGGCTCAGCAGGCTAAATAGCAGCCTGCTTCTGTGTCCACAGGCGTCTATAGGCTGGGCCACCTGAGTGAAAGCCATGCATCTAGAAAGAAGCAAAAAATCTGTTCCAAGTTCCACCAGTTAGAGCTAGAAAATTTGTATTTAATCAGTCTGATATATAGGCACCATGATGGGGAGCAAGAAAAGCAAGCACACACAGGAGAAATGGCCTTCTAACTCTATGAGGGTATAATTGACTAAGCAGAGATAAACAAAGTGTCTCCACCTATATTCCCCATAAGGTGTCTGAGTGGAGAGAAAACATTCCTACAGCAGGGATACGGGAAAGAGTCATATAAAACCTTTTGCAATTTTAGACACATAAGCTGCTGCTCCAAAACTCCAGCTACCATCCTACTCTGCCTCAGTGCTAAATCAGTTTCCGAAGGTACAGCTCCTATAGCCATAATTTCATGCCCAGTAAGAAAGGCAGGGGTAAGATCACTCCCATGTCAGACACGAGGGAACCAAATGCTAAAGAGATAGAGCCTTGGGCCCTCTCTCAGGAACTTTCCACTAACTGTGGTGCTGGGCTTCCCAATGAAACAAAAGGAAGTTTTCTACAGACTATGTCCCTCCTTGTCCTCAAGTGGGCAGCAGTTCTGTGGTGAGGTCATGAAGGACCTGCTCACAGACAACAGGCCTAGTGCAGAAGGAAGGCCCCTGCTGGACAAGCAAGCAGTTGGGCCCCAGAGTATAGGTTGTGGGATTCAGTAAGTGGGTTGCAGTGTTCTGGGTATCACCAGCTATGTAGCTGAGTAACACAATGAATCTTCCTGATCCCCAGCTGGGCCATCTAGGCACAAGGATGTATCACCCAACTCACAGGACAGTAATGGGCATTAAGTAATCTACAGTCTAAAGTAGTTTCTCTCAGCAAGGTCCTCAGACACTGTAGGTGCCCAACAAACTTGAGTGCCTCTGGCCTTCTCCTAAGACACAACACAACACTTCCAAGACCTAAAGATCTAGAATCAAGTCCACACACAAATGCACTTCCACTGCACCTGCTGCTTGGTCTCCAACAGTCAAGTCCAGCTCAGGCACCCTTCTCTCACCAAATCTCCCCATGGCTGGCCAGTACACTTCTCAGAAGGACAGGCATTGGCCTACATCCCAGCCCCAAGAAGAATGGCATTCTTTCCCTTCATCATCTCCACTGGGACATCTCAAAGAGTGCCAGGAAAAGTTAGTAACTGTCAAATGTCTTTTTCACCAGGAGCACTTCTCCTGCCCTGAACACTATCCAAGAAGAGCCAGGCCTTCAGATGCCAGGCTGTCTGCCACCTCAGCTGTTCTCTTTGGAGCAGCAAATAGCAATTGATATTTCAACAGGAAAATCTCTATGCTTCAAAATTGACCTTGTCCTTTTCCCCTTGTTTTTTTAGATACTCCTAAGACATTTCTCAGTCATATCCCAGGATTATCAATCAATCTTTAGCTTTTAAATTTTAACAACAGTTCTCAAACTCATTTTGTTTCATCAGTCTCTGCTTCTATCACTTAAAACAAGCTCATTCATCCCTCTGAGACAGTTTCTTCATTCCTGGCTGTTGAATAAAGAATACCTCACAGCAGAGACACTCATAGGGAAGCTGAAGCACCAGTACCAGCAAAGGCTTGGCACAGGGTGGCACCTGAAGCATTCACACAACCCACCTCACATTCATCACAATGCTTCTCCTGTGACCATGTAGCCAATAATACTAACCACTCACAAGGTGCCGGCTACTTAGAAACTATACTTCAAGTTCTGGTCTTCTCCTGGAATAGCATTCCAGGGCACAATACTCTTTTGTGGTTCCAGGCAGTAGCAGGAAGCCACAGCTCCCAGCCCTGTAATCAGAAATGAAAATATGCAGCACTCTTGTGTATTGGGTTGCTAAGCCATAATGTTTGGTAGGCTTGATGTATTCAGTCAACTTTTCACATAATATATTCTCAATATATGATGGAGATTGCAACTCCAGGTAGCATCCTCACATGGAAGGAAAGAGTCATGATCCCTGCTCCTGCCCTCAAAAGGACTGCAAACTGAGCAAAGGAGGCCATCAGGGAACTAGAAGATATACAGAGGCATGGACAAAGATGAGCAGAGCAGAGAGTGCTGTTACCAAATATCTGTAGGATAAGAAGCATCAAGAAGCACTCCAAATAAATAGATAGATAGATAAGATAGACAGACAGACAGATATAGACAGAAAACACTTCCTTTGGGGCTGGAGAGATAGCTCAGTAGAACAAGCATTTGCTTGGCAAGTACAAGGTCCTGAGTTAATCCCCGGTAATTAATTAATTAACTAATTAATTAATTAAAAAATTAAGCACTCCTTGACTAGGCATGTGCTATAACCCCAGTATTCTGGGAGGCTGAAGCAGGATAATCACAAGTTCAAGCCTAGCCTAGTCAATTTAGCAACTTAGACTGTCTCAAAATTTAAGGAAAGGACTGGGGATGTCACTCAGTGCAAAGATCCCAGGTTCAATTCTCAATGCCACAAAAAGGGGGAGGGGAATAAAATAAATGCTTCCTGGGTTGAGGATGTGATTGAGTGGTAGAGCACGCACTTCATAAGCACAAGGCCAGAGTCCATCCCCAGTACTGCAAAAATAATAAATAAAACCTGAAGATAATTAAAACAACTATGGGAGGGAAAAGAAAAAGAAAAGAAGAAATGAAGAAATGTTTCCCTAGGGGAAAAACAATCATAAAACACTTGGGCCAGCCAAATAGCTCAGCGGATTAAAGCATCTACTTAGGCAGACACAGGGGTCTGGGGTTCAATTCACAGGCATGCTGTGCCAGTCCCACCCTCCAGGGCGCCCTGAGAGGGAGATGGAGACTGGGCATGATGGCAAGTGCCTATAATCCCAGCACTTGGGAGGCTATAAACAGGAGAATCACTATGAGTCTGTAGTGAGGCCCTAAACACCCTGTAGACCCTTCCCTAAATACAGAAAAAAAAAATCATAAAAGACTCAAAATAGTGTAAAAGACCCACAGGCAGAAAGCATTTTATGGGTGGGGCCAGGAGTCAGAAGTAGGAGGAACTGGAAGCAAAGAGCCTTCTACAGCTCCCACCTTCATTCCCAGGTTTGCATCTACATACAGCCATGTAACCAACTCAGCTACAGATGACAGGCACACAGAAACATCCAGCGACTGTCAGAGGTCCCAGTTTGTCCACTGAATTCAAATGTTTCATTGGGTTTTGTTTTGTTTTTTGTTTTGTTTTGTTTCTGAGACAGGGTCTTACTATGCAGTTCAAGCCAGCCTTGTGCTCACTTTTATAGTCCCAAAACTGGTGTCGAACTTACAGCAATCTTCCTGTCTCAATTTTCCAAGTGCTGGGATTACAGGCCTGTGCCACCAGGTTCAAGGGCCCCACCCCACACATGCCCAGGAATGGAACTGAGGGACCGTGCACTTGCCAGGTCATAGCTTATGCCTCTGAGCCATCTCCACAAACCCCTATTATTTGTTTGGATTTTATTTTGTTTGTTTCTTTGTTTTTGTCTTTTTGAGATAGGGCTTCTCTATACAGTTCAGGCTTGCCTTGAACTCACTTTGTGGTCCAAGCTGGCCTCTTATTCACAGAGATTCTCCTACCCCACCCTCCCAAGCACTGGGATTACAGGCCTGTGTCACCATACCCTGGAAGGCCTTTGTTTAAGTGCCACTAAGTGACTGTACCCATCTAAAATCCTATCTCACTTAAGCCAGTGCTCCCCAGGGGCCTTGGCTATAGCAACTGAGAGTTAGCCTAACATACTACATGTGCAATTTTCAGCAAAACAATCAAGGCATGGTAAGGGCAGCTCTTTAACCCCATCTTTCATCCCACATAGGCTAGGGTAAGCAAAGGAAATGTCTAGGGTCTTAAGTCTCCAGTGAAAGTAACTCAAATCATAAGCTGCTCTACTTAGTGAGACCCTGTGGATTCTATATCCCCTGAACTAAATGCATTTTTTTAAAAAGTCATAAGCTGTGATCATTTTGCTTCAGAATCTCTTCCTCCTCATGCTATATAGATGGAGGCATTTGCTCTGCCCCTTTGGAGGAGCTAAGCATCATCGAAGATAAATGACAGAGAGACAATCATTCTTCATCCCCTCCTATGAAAGGCAGACTAGATGCCCACCACTGAGCTCTCTTTTCAATAAGATTGGGGTCCCTAGCCCCAAATTCTCAATTCAATCTCCTGAATTTAATATCAACACAAACGAAACTTTGCAAAACTCTTCTCTCCATTACTCAGAGTACCAGGACCACACTGACAAGGCTCTCCTGGGAAGAGAGAACAAGGACTATGAGCGCCCCAAAACATAGACAGCATTGTCTCTAATTCTCTGTCATTAATGCGTCACTTGAAGAGTAAGATATCTCATGCTGTAGTACTATGTAGAAGAAGGAAAACTCTAATTTAGACTAAAAGATCAATTTTCCATAAGGATATGGGTGTATTTTTTTTTCCAAAACACATTTTTAAAATGAGATTCTTAGCTGAGCCTAATGGTGCATACCCATAATCCTGAAGCAGGAGGATCACTGTAAGTTTAGAGCCAGCCTGGGCTACACAGTAAGTGCAAGGCCAACCTGAACTACAATGAAAACTGTGTATCAAAAAGAGAGAGACACAATATCCTGGCTTCATATTTGGGTTAGCTGTGGCCCTCAGTGAAGGATACTGCTCACTCAAGTCAGAAAAAATTGAGGCAGACTTCCTTGTAACTCCCAAAGTAAACCCCAGTCTCTTTCTCATGTGAATGAACCAGGAACAACAAAAGAGGAGCCTTAATAAAATGCAAATAGAGGCAAGCTCTGAGCCAACTCAATACATCTGAAGAGTCAGAGCACACTGACATTCCCAGCAGACACAAGCATGCAGCAATAGAAAGTAAATTTCACATTCTCTGCAGTTCCTTTTCCTCAATATCATTTGTCTTCTAAAAGGCAAAGGATGTTCCAAATGCAATAAGCAAGAATCAAGATTTTTAACAAGTAAAAGCTGGGCATGATGGCACATGCCTGCAATCCCAGCACTTGGGAGTTTGAGGCAAGAGAATCACAAGTTTGAGGATGGCCTGAGCTACATAGTGAGTGTAGGCCACCCTGAACTGCATAGCAAGAACTTGTCTCAAAGAAAAGAGGAAAAAAAAAAAAGATTTTTAACAAAATATTCCATTGAAATATATAACAGGTTTCCAGTGTTCAGAGATCAGAGCATCTATCATCTCATTTGCTATATGGAATATCCAAGTACAGTACATGAAAAGGATAGACCCAAAGTTAACCTAGAGTGATCCCATACGAAGCCAAATTGCCAGGCAACTTGCATGAGGAAAAAGTAGAAGAAAAAAAAAAAAATTAAAACACACATCTGCCTCAAAGAACATTAGCCAAGATGATCTGGACTTGGTTTTCCTTGAGAAGATCTCCTGCCACTAAGTAGTACCACAAGCACTGTGGTATACCCTGATTTTCAAACAAGGTACATCAGTGGGAGATGGTCTGGGACCAAGCAATAGCCAGTTTCGAGGAGTGAAAAAGGGGCAGTGCTTCATCTGGAATTAGAGGCTTAAGTTTCTAATTTCAGGCAACCACAATGAACACTAGCTCAATTTTTTAAGTATAGTGCATCGTTTTATCAGCACATCTAGAAGGGTTCTCATAGCACACTTAGGACTCTGGGAATGAAATGATGATAAATGGATATAAGGATATAATAAGAAAACACTCACCTTTTCTCATTATTACCAAGGGGTACCATGACTAGAAGAATGGCTACCAATATACAATGATTGAAATAAATTGAAGAAGGTCAGAAGGGAAACAGAATAAGAGAGAAGTTAAGGGTCCTAATAAGGCAAAGGGGACATAAAAATACCTAAAGAAAGCTAGATTTAGAAGAGGGAAAAATAACTGTCCTGAGAAAGAAGAACAAAATAAGTCACTTCCTTCAGCCCAGTAGGAGGCTCAAGGTCCTGACGGGCAATCTTTACTCCAGGATGAGAACAACAGATCATTTCTAAAATGTGCCCAGTCAAGAAATGATGTTGAGCAAGGAAGAGTATTTAGGGACAGCAGTAACAGCTAGAAGACTAAGAAGCATGGTTCCATTTTAGAAGAAACAGACCTAGAACTGCAAAGAGCTGAGCCAAAGACAGATAACCCTGTTATCCATATGAACAGCACAGTTCGTTTAAATTTGGAAAAAATCTAAAGGTCATTTTTAGAAGGTCCTACCACCCCCAAGTGGAACAGAGACCATCTCTCAGTTGTTCTCAACTGTCCCCAGTCCACTCACAGTCAGCTCTCCACCCACTGGCCAAATCTCAGTCTCATTGCATCACCATTCTGTTCTAATGTCCCTCTCAGAATAAAAGCCAAACCACCCCACCTGCCTGATCTCCCACCACCCCTTATTCACTCTGCCTGGACCCGTCCAAAAGCACACATCAGCCAAAGTTGCCAATCAAACCAGTCTGACTAACCTCACCCATAAGCCAGAAGTCCATTTTTGGATCATCCTTGAATTGCATCAAACGTTTACATAAGCTGCTGCCTCGCCCAGTTCAGGGGCAGCCCACTAGAAACCTAAAAACCAAAGGGAAATAGAGCTTAATAAGCACCATTCCTGCGCCCCTGGAAACAAAGCACAGCCAGAGTTCTTAAGGAGGCCAAGAGGAACACACCAAACCAAAAATAAAATGATAAAATTCCAAAAAAAGAGCAATCATGCTTCCAAGTGCACAAAAGGACCTAAGAGTTGGGTAGATAGCTCAGTAGCGTAAGCACCTGCCTGGCAAGCATAAGGGCTCGGGTTCAATCCCCAGTACCACATGCTGTTGCTCACCTGCCGTGTCAGCCCTGAAACTAGGTGTGGTAGCATATGGCTGTAACCCCAGAGACGAGGAAGCAGAGACAGGAGGATCATTAGGAGCCCAACCTGCATAGCCAAATAAACAAATAAATGATTTTTTTTAATGTTTAAAAAAAAGAAAGAAAACAGAGTTTGCTACCACCCCAGGCAGGGAAAATCTTGGAGGGCAGGGAGAACAGTCAGCAGCAGAGATGAAATATAGATTCGGTAAAATGCCCCTGGAACAGGCTTGGGGCAGGGTATTGGCTGGCACTAAAACACATCCTCGTGGCCAGGCATGGTAGCGCACACTTGTAATCCCAGCATTTGGGAGGCTGAGGCAGGAGGATTGGTGCAAGTTCGAGACCAGCCTAGGCTACAAAAGTGAGTTCAAGAGCAGCCTGAACTGCACAGCGAGACCCTGTCTCAAAAAGACAAAAAATAAATAAATAAATAAAACACATCGTCTGTGAATCCTAGCTCCATCAGCCAACACCTGTGAGATACAGAGTAGGTTACTCTCTGTGCCTCCTTCTCTGTGCAACATGGGGAGAACAGCAAGCTTTCTTGGGAATGCTATAAACAGTGAGTTAGCGTGTGGCAGGGGCAGGCTACATACTTAGGAGCACCATCACTGTCACTTCCTCAAGTGGTGACAAAACCAAACTCTCAGCCGCACAATTGGTCAGCCACTACATCCTACCATCCCCTTCTGAATCATTAGCACAGCACTCCAACCTCATCTCTCAGGCTGCTGAGTATTTGAAATTGTGTTGCCAGGCGACAAGCAGATCACCTCATTGGTACTGAGAATCCCTTCCAATAATAGCGGAGAGAAGAAAAGGACGCACTAAACAAAGCCACCTAGCAAGGAGGGGTTTCTTTCTTGCCCTCTCTGACCTGCCTCAAGATTAAAAATGATGACAAATAAAAAGCTAACAATTAAGTTAATTGTCTGGGCTCATCTCTCTTCACCACCTATAATTCTCACCCACATAAAAAATGGAAAAGGCAGTGATTAGGATTCAAAAGCCAAATAAATACCGTTGCCTAATATCTTATAACAAGCAATGACAAAAGAGAAATGTTTTCTAATTAGCTGGATACTCCCTTCCAAAACAGGACCAGACACTCACACTTTCTTTTCAAAAGCCATTGACAAGACATGAAGCAGATGCTGATGGCAATAGGCTGCTCTGTGCACCCTCAAAGCCTCTCATCTAGAAAAGACCATTGCTCCCATCACTACCACCATGCTCCCTCCCAGCAAAAATAAGACACCAGTATGGGACAGCAAAAATTGAGACAGAAAGGACTACAACTGCAGATGGAAAAATACAGCAAAGGTGACAGAGAAATGGCCATGGCGCCCCCTGGTGGCTCTAATGCTGCTCTTCCGCTATCAGTAAGAAGGGCTAAGCCACTCTGTTGCAGCTACAAGTCTCAGCATCCAAATAAGCAAACATTCTATTCCAAAGAAATTAAATCAAGAGCAAAGGATCTCAGCTGTCTATAAAATGAAGCCAGGTATGGTGACACACACCTTAATCCCCACACTCAAGAGGCTGAAGCAGGATTGTAGCAAGTACAAGGCCAGCCTGGGGCTACATAGCAAGTTCAAGGCCAGCCTGAAAGGCATAGCAAGACCCTGTCTCAAAAACACCACAGACAGTGAAAGAGGAAAGGAGGAAGGGACAGACAATGACAAAATTGATATAAATACCAATAAATATCTACTGAATCAATTTTTAGTAAGTTAATAATGCAATAATAGATGTGTGTGGTTAATATGAATGTGTTGGGACATGCAACAGGTATTTACCCTCTCATCCTCACAGTTCTTATAGATCATCTTCAGTCCAAATACCCAACAGCAAATGCTTTCTGGGATCTCTTATTTCAGTTAGGTTCACTTCTCCGTGAATTTTCTTCCCTTGGCCACATGGCAGATAGATACCTATACGATTCCAAGAACACTGTTGTATGTCTCCTCCTACCTCAGTTTCTCAGACTTGGCACTCCTATATTTTTGACTGGATCATTCTCCACTGTGGGACAGTCCTATGTACTATAGAATGTTCGGCAGCCTCACTCTATCCACTAGATACCAGGAAGACTGTCACCCAAACCATGACAACCAAGTGTTCATTGTGGGTTAAAAGAGCTCCATCTGAGAACCACATCATCTCTGATTATTTTCAATATTAATGCTTACAGCCTCATAGCAGGAGTGCATAGACTGATTACCTAGAGGAAAAAATTAAGAATAGGTGTCCAGGGAAGGGCACATTTTGGGGACCTCTATAATAGGGATGATTTCAGCAAAACAGGAAACTGAGTCTACTCACTGGGAGCTCAACAAGGTCCGAATACTGTATTCAGGATGACTGACCAACCATGTACTCTTTGCAGGAGTTGATAACTTAACATGCTAATATTCCACTAGTTATCCCAATTTCTTATTAAGTTCTAATTTACAGTCACTTCTGAGTACTTTTCATATATTAATTCATTAAATCTTCATAACCCTGTCAGATAGGTACTCCTAGACCCATTTTCGAGATGAGGCCTACATAAAACTTTCCCATTTTCTCTGCTAGTACACAGAGTAGTAGGAGTAAGAACACTCCCAGGCTAGTAAGATTTAGCAGCAGCAGATACAGAGCATCACAGTCAATATAAAGACTGCCACAGATGGCACTGCTAATGTTTCTTTCTTTTATCTAAAGTCTGTGACCTTCTGAAGGTGAGCAATGCAAGGAACTTGTGCCCAGAAGAAACTATGTATATACACAAATATACAATTACAATTTTTCACACAATTGCAAGAAACTTCTGAAGTCTCAGAAACCTCCTATAGGCCTCCACTATAGTTCTCAGATACTATAGATCCCACTCTATCTAGGCACTTGATATGCCCATGAGAGTCTTGCAAACATGTTACCCCCATACAGATGGACTAAGAGGCTGACTTTAGAGAAATTAGGGCATTTGCCCATGTCACACAGCTCTTGCAGGTCATACCAGAGTTTCCCTCAACCCTGTATGTACTCTTTGAACACCAAAAGCCTGTCACTGAGTTCATCCATGATCTCCAACATCTAGGTACTATTGAAGTATGGAATACAAAAAGAATCTACACACTTCGGCTTGTAGTCGCTCTGATGATAAGGTTGGCTATGACTATGCAAGGGCTGCTAGCCATCCTTAGAATTAAACCTGAAGAAGACACAGGTCTCAGTCCCAGCACTTGGGAGGCTGAGGCAGGAGGATTGGTGCAAGTCTGAAATCAGCCTGGGCTATAAAAGTGAGCTCAAGGCCAACCTGAACTGCACAGCGAGACCCTGTTTCAAAAAGACAAAAAAAAAAAAAAAAAAAAAAAGACGACATAGGCCTTTCTCAAAGAAGGGTGCTTATTCCCCTTCCCAACCCAGCTGTGTATATCAGCCAACACCCAGGCTAGGAATAAACAGCTACAGGACAAATACCAAAGCAAGGTGTTTATCCATACTACCTCACCTACCTACCTACAGGTCATTGGAGAGTATCTGAATTATCACTACATTTGCAAAGAAGAGAGTAAGCAAGGGAACATAAGACACCTTTCTTTGACCTCAAAGCAGCTAACAGGTTCATATTTGTCATTACAAACACCCAGACTCTAACAATGTGACTCTTTAATAATCCCCACAAATAAGAATGTGGCATCAGCTATTTTTCCAGAACAATGGGTAGAATTGAAAACAATCTTTGAATACAGCCTCCTTCCCTTCCATGGCAGTTGGGGAAATGAAGGTGTGGAGACATGAGAGCCCCACTTCTGAACAAAATGTGGTATATATACACAATAGAGCATCACTGAGCAATGAAGAAAGATAAATTAAAGTCATCAGTAGGAAAACAGATGTACCTTGAGAGCACAATGCTAACTGAAATAAATGAAACACAGGAAGTTAAATATCACATGATTCCTCTTATATGAGAAACCTACAGTACAAATAATCTAAGAGCAAAATAAAAAATAGATGCAACACATACATGTACCAATTCCCATACTAACAAAAAGGGGTGGGGGGGAGAATAAAAAGAGATCCACTACTACCCTATAGAGCCAGTATCAAAGCCAAGAAGTCAGGACTCCTACAGCCACCTTCCTCCATTCTGACACAAAGGGAAGACAAAGATTCACTCACTTGTTCACTCCCTTGGCAACTCACATTGACACATCTACTAGAGATAGTGGCAACTGTGTAAGCCACACTCAGGCACCTGAATTCCATCTGTTACTACTGGACAATTCTTTTATTTTTCATCCTCATTAGAATTATAACCAGCAGTCTCTTCCTTTCTTCTCTCCTTCCCTCCACATAAATGTTTCCAGAGCAACAAATGTGCAGCAAGCAGGATTCAGAACACTAGGAATACAGTGGTGAACAGACCTAACTTCTGTCCTCCAGCAGGAGACACAGAAAACACATACACACACACACACACACACACACACACACACACACACACAAAAAAAAAAAAAAAAAAGCCCATTCAGGTCATTAAGGGGATCTGTCAACAGCTATAAGCAAACAAGATGGTGTGATGTGATGAAAGTGGGATACACTCTTGCAGATGGTGGACAGGGAAAAGAGGCCTCCTTCAGTAGAGCTCATCTGTCTGGAGACTCTTACACAGTGCCACAGGCTAGGAGACTCAGAAACAGCCAGCATTTAGCTCTCACTGTGCTGGAGACTGAAGCCCCAAGTCAAACGAGGGAAGATCTGCTGTCCACAAAGGGTTAGTGTTCTGGTTCACATCTTACTACATCCTCACATGTCAGAAGGGGCTGATGAGCTCTTAGAGGTGTCATTTATATACTTGAACTCAGCCAAAAGGCCAAGAAGTGATAGGAAGGTCAGAGAGGCTTCGCTTTTGTGACCCATCACCATCCAAAGGTCTCACCTCCCAACACCATCACCTGGGTATTAGGATTTTCAACACATGGATTTTAAGAGGATATAAACATTCAGTCTTAAAATATGCTAGTAGACCAGAATGCTTTCCTGTGAGGGCAGAGGAATCCCAAAGCTTTTGGGTTCCCAGGAACAGCAGGGAAAAAAGGAAATGCCAACCCTGGCTCTACCATGTTCTAGTAGTAGCACAGGCCTCACAAGAGCCACTCCAAGTCTCAGCTCCCTCAACAATGAAAGTAGACTTACACTCTGAGATGCTGCCAAAATTAAGCAATAAAAAAGCCTGGTTTACAGTAGGCAAAATAAATGAAGATACATTCAAATCTTACTCTTTTCCAGGTACTCTTTGAAGGAAAATCTGGGCTTGCCACAGAAATAAAAATAAACCTATGGGGAGATTTGATGAACTCCCTGCACACACACCCCATTCTCAAATAGAATCCCAGACATAAATGCAAAAAAGAGCCTCTTTCTTGGAATAATATAGCTCCCTGATATTATTTTCACATAGACACCACTGGACATTGGCACTGATTGCCTTTTATACTGTTCCAGCCTTCCTAGGCAGTAGCCTGACTCTAAGAATTAACAGATGCAACTCTACCAGCTGTGGAAGCTTTAGGGCATTTGTAAGACTCTGACAGCAAAGGATGCCTGGCTTAACACTTAAATTTTGGGCCTTCACACAGATGTATCTTAGTGCACTAAATCTTCAGAACAGCTCTGAGAAGCCAGCTAAGTATGCTCATTCTTCAAATAAGCACCAGGGTCCCAAAAGTCTCTAGGTAAAAGAAAGAGAAACCTATCCATAGTGCAGATGCTGGACTAAAGTAAGGATGCCTGCACAGGCTCCACACCACCCAGGGACCTTTCTGTTGTAGCACATTTACTGTTCATCTCTAAATCACAGGAGTTAGGACACCAATGAAACTGTGCAACTTGAGAGAATATAACTCAGGACCCTCCTCACCCCTAGCAACATGAGGTACCAGAAAGGCCCTCAAGGACTCCATGTGCATGGGAAAACCATTAGAAAACACCATTCAGAAAGTGCAAAGGAACATGAAGCTAAACGTGCTTTAAGTTGTACATAGGCTTTACAGCATGCTTTTTGCAGGGCAAGTGACACAGTTCCATCACACTGCTCAAACCCTCCTCCAGCTTCCCCTGCACATGGAATCAACTCTCAATTAATCATTCTCTCTGGTACCTTCCTTTCCAGCTCTCCCCTCTCACCTCTGCCCAGCATACAGTCACTAGCCATCAGCAAAGGGGCCAACCTGCCTCATACTGCAACCTCAGCTCCACCCTCACCTGAGAGAGCCCTTCCCTGACAAGGCCCCTCAACAGAGACTCCACACTAGCACTTGATGCCATGTGCAAGGATGGGTTCATAGGTCTGTTAACTTTACTGCTTTTTGGCTCCCCACTGGACTGGCAACTTCAGAGAAGGACTCTGGCCTCTTCTTCCCTGCTGTATCAGCTAAGACTAGCAGAGTGGCTACCACAGGATAAGCAGTGGGCATACTTTCTGAATGGAAGAACAGATCTAGTAAGGAAATAAAAGAAAGAAAACACTCTCCTTTTTTCTTCATCAAGAAAAATACTTCCAAAAAAAAAAAAAGAAAGAAAGAAAGAAAAATACTCCCTTGAAAATACTAGGTATATTCCTCTGTCCCTCCCTCCTCACACTTACATGCATGGCCACAGCTAATTCTTAAATCCAAAGTCAAACCTTTCTACAGAAATGAAGAAGTTGAAGGAGTAGGGTAAAAGCTGAAGTCTCCATAATGTCTAAAAACAACTAGGTGCATGTATGTCCGGTAGCCCAAGGCAGCACTCATGCTCCCAAAGATTCCTGCAGAGCTCTGAGGAACACCTGACACTGTGGCCCCTTCCTCTAGCAATGTGTGAACACCCTAGCACAGGGCCTGCACAAAGAGTCTTGCAGTAGCCTCTCTGCAGGTACTCTGTAGGCTACCAAGAGGCTGTCACCTTCTCTAATCTCTAGGCTTCCGGTGGGACCCAGCAGGGACATCCTGAGGTGTGCTGATCCTTGCATCTGACATACACACATACCAAAACCTATGTGGTTGGCACCCATCCTTCCCAGGCACACAGTCTGGAGTGACAAGCAAAATCAGAGCAACAAGGGCAATGCACACAGCTCCAAGGAGATCATATCACCCTGTACCAGTCGGAGCAGACATAAGAGCTAGCTGCCCAACATCACCTCATCCAAAAGCACATTTCAAAGGCACTGGTGGCACTGACAGCAGGAATCAGGTTCCCAGGCTGCCTATGCAAAAGAAAAAGCTGCTGGCTCCCATTCAGGGAAAGAGAGTAGGGTTAGTCAGAAGTTGAGCTAATGACCTTGAGCACTACACTTAGCCTCTGCTTCAATGATTTTCTCATCTCTACAATGGGCCGTGATTCCCACTCCTGTAAGTTGGTATAAAGCTAATGAAAACTTCAGAGAACCATCAAGTATAACGCCCACAGCTTCACTATCTAATGAATCTGTTGCATGATCACCATTATTACCTCCACTGAGAAACATATCTATTAGTACTAAACATTAGTGACCTTGCTTGTTATTAAAGCTGCTGGTCACAGAGCTAAAATATCACAACTAAAAGCAGATATTTCTTACTCTAGAAAGATATCACCACTCTGGCCCAGCACCCGCCTACATTATAATGATTCACAGTGTTTCTCTCTTATCTAGAACTCCATGCAAACCTTTCTGGATTTTAAAATGTGGACTAGACTACGTTATGAAAACTTTTTCAAAATATTGGCCCACAAATTAAGTTTAAAATAATGGTATCTTGGGCTGGCGAGATGACTCAGCAGTCTAAAGTGCTTGCTTAGACAAGGTTAGGCAACCATAGGGACCCTGGTTTGATCCCCAGCACATGATGCACCAGCCCCACCCCTAGGGCAGGCTGAGCAGGCCGTAACACAGATAGATAGATAGATAGATAGATAGATAGATAGATAGATAGATAGATAGATAGATAGATAGATA
>PVKN010007987.1:0-25738 GCA_004027915.1 Capromys pilorides
CTCACAGGTACACAGCTACTCCATATCTGGTAAATCTAAATTCATATAGGAGGAGGTTATGTTTCTTTAAAGTATATTATTTACACAATTAATTGGAATGGCTCCTTTGGAATTTTGGTAGCTCTCTTATGTAATTATGTACTTAAGTAAACCTGCTCTACACAGCAATAGAAATTCGAGTAAGAATAATTTACTGCTTATGCATAGTTATTAGAATTTTAAAGCATTTGTTTGTTCAAAATTCTAGTTTATGTATTATATTTGACTAATTGCACCCTTAATAATGAATAAAATTTACTTTAGGAGGCAGAAAAATTTGATTTTTAACAATTTTAAATAAGGGTCAGGAGCTTCCTATCCTTGTTTGAAAGGATTTTCATCTCTTCAGTTCAGATTTTGTGATGAAAATATTTAATTCCTACTTTAAAATCTATGTTAGAAGTATTCAAAATAGGGACTGGGGAGATAGTTCCATGGCACAAGTGCCAGTCTGGCAAGTGCAAGGTCATGAGTTTGAACCACGATCCTGCCAAAAAAAAAAAAAAAAAAAGTACTCAATTTAAAGGCCAACGAGATAGCTCAGTGGACTAAGTGTAGACAAGTGCAGGAACTGGGGTTCGATTCCCGGCACCACATGATGCACCCACCCCACCCCCAGGGCAGGCTGAGCCAGCCATAATAAAATAAATAAATAAATAAATAACAAAAATGTGGCTAAATGTTTCTTTTTTAAAATTTTTATTTTTATTTTTATTATTTTTTTTTATGGCTGCTCAGCCTGCCCTGCAGGTGGGGCTGGTGCAGCATGTGGTGCTGGGATCAAACTGTGGTCCCTCTGGTTGTCTAAGCTTGCCTAAGTAGGCGCTTTAGACTGCTGAGCCATCTTGCTGGCCCCACTAAATGTTTCTCTTTTAAAATTTTTATTTATTTATTTATTTATTTATTTGCTTGCTTGTTGTGTTTGTTTTGTTTATTTATTTTGTGGCTGGCTTAGCCTGCCCTGGTGGTGGGGCTGGCACAGCATGTGGTGCTGGGGATCGAACCGCAGTCCCTGCAGTTGCCTGAGCTTTCCTAAGCAGGCACTTTAGACCACTGAACATCTCGCCGGCCCTCTTTAAATTTCTTTTTTTTTTTTCCTGTTAGATTATGGTATCTTTAAGGGCAGAGACTCATTTAATACTTGGAGTGAATCCAGTTTTGTTTTAGAGGACTTTAAAATTCAGTTTTTCCAGTTTGAAACTGAGTATATTCTACGTTTTTGTTTTTGATGTTACAAGATTCTTTTTTCAAGCATTGGCAACAATGTTGGAATAACTGTAACTTTCCATGGTTCTGTTCTGGGGATAATACTCGGAATGACATTTTTGTCTGTCAGTTACTGTTTCAAGTACCATTGCTTCTATTCCAATTTAAGCAAGAAGGGCCAACTGTTTCAAGGGTATGGACATAGTTCACCAAAGTAAAGGGGAAAATGAACACAGGCTCCAGGAAGATCTGGGGCCAGGCTTTGAATGCCTTTAGAAGTTTAGGCAGTCGCCCTGCATCCTAGGATTAACCCCAGTTGATGGTGGTATATGATCCTTTCTCTATGTGGCGGGGTTTTGTTGAGGGTTTTTGCTTGTAATATTGGTTTGTAATCTTCATTCATTTAGTTAAAATTTAGATTGTTTTCAATTCTTAGGTTTACGTGTGTGTGTGTGTGTGTGTGTGTGTGTGTTTGAGGCAGCATCTTACTACAGGATATAGCAGGCTGGCCTCAGACTATGTAGCCAATCCTGACCTTGAGCTCTGAATCCTTTTGATTCAGCTTCTTGAGTGTTGGAATTATAGGTGCATGTCACCTCGTTAATGTCTGTTCTTCGCTGATACTGTACTTGTTGTAGTGTTTGCCCTTAGCTGTTAGAGCATCTCTTTTTAAGAGTAGGAAAATTTATTGGAGAAAAAGAATGGGGAATAGGAATATCTCCTGATAGACAAGGAGGGGTCCTGAATGGGTTGCCAATAAATCTACTTCTCACAGAAAGTTTTACAGGGCAAAATCGTGAGACTGGTACAACATGGGTCAAAATTATAATCAACCAATAGTTAAAAGTACAGTCAGTTAGGTAATACTGATTCTCTGGTAGTGAGGGCATATAGATGACATCATTAACTTTAGTCTGGTGGGTGAAAGAGGAAGGCTTGCTCCTAATGAAATTATGGGAAGTCTCAAAGGGGCAGCAGCAATAATCTCAAACTTCTATTTGTCCCTTAGGGAAGTGTGCAAATCTGGTCACTGTGACTTTAATCTTACCAGAACATTTTTAACCTAGCTGTAAAGTCTTTGTCCTTAACCGTTTGACTGCTAAGGAGCGCTCTTCGCATTATGGAGTAACGTAAGAAGAGCGCGATAGCGCTCCTTAGCAGTCAAACGGTTAAAGTCAGTTCTAACATCTGTATGATTATGATGTTGGTATCAATTGATGCCAGTTGGACTTTTCCCTCTATTTAGTATGCAGATAATCTTGGGGTTGTCTTTGGTATTTAGGGGGCGGAGTTGAGACAAGGTCTCACTATGTATGTAGTCCCAGCTGGCCTTGAATTCACTGTGTAGCCCAAGCTGTCCTCTAGTGGTGATTGTCCTGCTTTAGCCTGAGTGCTGGGATTGTAGGCAGGTGCCACCATACCTGGCTCTTCCCTTGACATTTTAAACTATTTAACAGTTTATCCCAAGTTACAGTGCTTTTCCCCGTGTCCCCAGAGTCATGCAGCCATCAGCACCCTCGACGTGAGGCTTCGTCAGTGCTCTAAGGAGAAACTCTGCAGCGTTTAGCAGCTGTCCCTGTCCTCCCCGTCTTCCCAGACCTGGGCGACTTCGATCCTAGCTGCTTCTCCATCGGTCTGCTCCTGCTGTCCTTGGCCTCCTAACAGTTTACCCTGAGTCACTCAGCAGGTGTTATTTCAACCAGCCATTCTTATTTACATGAGACACACTTGTATGTCTGTTTTATACTATTTTTTGCCTACTTTTTTTTATTTAGAATGTTGTATTTGCCTTTGTTTCTAGTGAAATCTAATAATAGGTTTTGGTTATTTTCTTTTATTAATTCCTATTTCTGAAGGATAATCTATAATTTTGTGTTTCAGTCTATAAAAACTCATAAGTACATTAGCTGTAATTTCTATATTTCAGAACTCAGTGATATTCTTTTACAGTTTAAATAAGCACTTTTTTGGAAAACTGAGACTGAACAGGAAGGAAATGCCAAAGATCTGCAAAAGAAAACACTGAAAGGGCTGGCCAAATAACTCAGCGGATTAAAGCACTTGCAAGCAGGCACAGGACCAGGGAGGGGTTCAATCCCTATGCCTGCCATGCTCCCCACCCCCCATGCTGAGACAGCAATTGAGACTGGGCATGGTGGCGTGCACCTGTAATCCCAGCTCTTGGGAGGCTGTAAACAGGTGGATCTCTGCAAGTCTGATCTAGTAGTGAGACCCTGAACACCTGTAGACCCTTAACCTAAAATACAAAAAAAAAAAAAAAAAGAAAGAAAAAAAGAAAGAAAGAAAGAAAAAGAAAACACTGAAAAGGGGAGAAATTTTAGCACAGCAGAGAGGAAAAGTATGTTTTGAAGTGGAAAGACAAAATTTTTTTTCCTTATTGTGAAGTATTAATAATAAAGAAATGATAGAATTTGAAAGAAGAAACAAAACTAAAAAAATTCTAGTAGCGCTCAATGATTATAATAATTCTACGGGTGGTGTTGATGGGGCTGACCAATATCTAATAAAGTATTCTGTAATCAAAAAGTGAGGAAAATATAAAATATTTTTGAACCTTCCAGACCAAACAGCATGAAACTTACTTATTCAGAATAAAGAGTCATTTAGGGTTTTGAGGAGATCTAATATAGACTAAGGAATTGAAAAATACAGGAGAGCAAAACACCACCAAGATGTCCACTATCAACGTTTTCACCATTAGGGTTAGTGTAGATATTTTATTGAAATTATACCACCCAAAGAGAAAAAGGAAAAGCCACACAACAGTGTAAAATGTGTTGTTCAGAGAAAGTAAGGCAAAGAGAATCCAGAAAGAGATTCGATAGACTAGATTGTGACGTGCATTGTGCATTGAATGTTTTAAGGTTTGCCACATGCAGAAAAATTATTGAATAAATTGGATAAAATAGTCCTTTTTATGTTCCTGTTCTATTACCTTACAAAAATTAATGAACATATACACAATTTTTGGTCATGTCGTATTTAAATAATTGAACTGATAAGTAGTTAATATCAATAGGCTCTGATTTTGTTTAAATTCTGGTAGAGAAGGTTTCTTTATTTTTAAAAATTTATTAGTATTTTTGGGGGTGTGTGTGGCTGGCTCAGTCCTGCCCTGAGAGTGTGGCTGGTGTGGCATATGGTGTCGGGGATTGAACCACAGACCCCTGAGCCTGCCTAGGCTTGCCTAAGCAGGCACTTTAGACCTCAGAGCCATCTCAGTGGCCTGAGATGACTGATGTTCAGCCTAGTTGGGTTGGGCCTGAAAGATCAAACAGCTTTCCATGGGGCTCCGTTTTGAAAGGCAGTGTGTCATTGAGATCTGTCTTGTGTGTGCTGTTACTGTGCCATTTCGAGATCTGGATGGTAGCCTCGAAGTCTGGTTCTAAATCCAAAGCTTAGTATTTCAGCCTGTATCCCCCATGCACAACTCCTGAGCACAGCAGCCGATTAGCCACTTTATGGGTTTGCTTTTCTGAGTTCCTATTCTCTGATCTCCTTAGTACTGATTCCCTGGGTCTTTTTTTTTCAGTCATCCAGCCACAAAGCTAGAGCTTTATTTAAACCTGCATGTGTTACTGCATCTGGAGCTAAGTGATGAGAGACTTGAGAGGAAGGTGTTGCCTTTCCCTCTCAGGAGGGAGGTGTGACTTCCATGATGGAACTGTTGGGAAAGAATGGAGAGAACTTGAAGAAAAACAGTAGAGTTTCACCATTCTCTTCGTCAGGTTGTCCCTTTGCTCCTTGAGCTAGATTTACAAGGCTTTTCCTGAAGCTCTCTTTTCCTATACCAATACTCACTTTTGAATTTCAGGGGATGTTTCTTGCTGGTGGATATTGGAGGAATAATAAAAGATAAATTCTGTGTAGATTTATGATTATGATCACCCATCTACTGTTGTTTATTTCTCAGTCTTCAGGAATCATCCTGTGCATTTTGTCCACTTCTAGTAGCTGGATTCAATGGGAGATGCAGGAGGGAAGGTTTACTCCACCTAACCTGGGATTAGAACTCTTTTTAGTTGTCTTTTTGATACTGATTTATACTGGTCAGAGCCATACTCTGCAAATTCAGATTCAGTCCTTTGAACTTGCTTCATGATCCATTCTAAGGCCTATTTTAGTAGCAAATGTGCTTTTAAAAGAATGGGTACTCTGTATTGCAGTTGTTGGGTACAGCTTTTTAAAGATGAATTAATTTTGTATTTTACAGAAGGATCTATAGGGTATTCAGGGATCTCACTGCTAGATTGGGCTTGTATCGATCCGCCTGTTTACAGCCTCCCGAGAGTTGGGATTGCTGTCACGTGCCACCACGCCCAGTCTCAGTTGTCGTCTCAGCGCGCCCCAGGGATTGAACCCCTGGTTCCTGTGCCTGCTTGCAAGTGCTTTAATCCACTGAGCTAATTGCTTGGCCCTGGGTACAGTTTTAAGTCATTGCATTAGGTTCATTTGTCATGTTTTCCATTTTTTTCTATTCTATTATGTAACTGAGAGAGGTATGTTAAAGTCTGAAACTGATTCAGATCTTTTTTTCCCTTTAGTTATGTGTAGTATTCTGTGTGTGTGTGTGTGTGTGTGTGCATGTGTGTGTGCATGTGTGCATGCGTATTATTTGTTTATGTGTACTGAACCCAAGACCACTTGCATGGTAAGAAGCATTCTACTACTGAACTGTAGCCTGTCTCTGTCTCTATCTCTGTCTCTGTTTCTCTCTCTCTCTCTCTCTCTCTCTCTCTCTCTCTCTCTGTGTTTCTTTGTTTCTCCCCCGACCCTGTATCTTTCTGTCTCTGCCTTCTGCCTGTGTCTGTCTCTCTGTCTCTGTCTTCGTCTTTCTCTGTCTCTCTGTCTCTTTCTCTACTATGTCTATCTTGTTGAGACAGGGTTTCATTGTGCAGTGCAGACTAGCCTTAAACTCACTTTGTAATGCAGGGCCTCTTGCCTGCCAAGTATTGGGGCATGTGCCACTATGCCTAGCCTTTCTCATTCTTAAATATGGAAAGTTTGTTATTAGTAGTACATATACTTTTTAGGATTATTCTTGATGAGATGACATATCTTATGAACTGGCCCTCCATATTGTTGCTCATGCTCTTTGTTCAGAAGTGCATTTTGATATTAACTTAGCAACTTGGGATGTTTTTTTAATTTTTTCTATAATATTTTAAGGTTTTTGATGCTTAGATACCGTCTTAGCTACTTTCTCATCACTGAGGCACAGTACCTGACACCCATAACTTTTAAGGAAGAGAGGTTGATTTTAGCTCACAGTTTATACAGGTTTCAGTCCTTAGTCATCCGGCCTCAAGGCAGGGCGGTGTGGCAGAGCAGGCTTGGGAGAGGAGAAAAAGCTCATGGCATGGTGGCAGGAAGCAAAGAATGATTAAGGGAGCAATGAGGGAGACACTTCCAGGCCACGCCCCCAGGTACCCATCCCTTCCCAGTGTCACAACCCCGTGATGCAGTCACTTCCTGCCTCCTACTGAAGTTACTCTGCTGCCCACACCATTTTGTGGTAGAAATATGCTGTGGGAGTCTGCAGTCTTCAGCAGCATCTTCATGCACAGACACAGGTTATCATGCAACAGATCACTGCTCATGTAACAAGGTCAAGGACCTCTGACTGCTTCCGTGTTAATGTCTGTCCCCGTGCAAGACCAAAAGCAAGTGTTGGGTGATTGACTGTTTCCACTTCTTCAGAACACACATCACATTCTCTTCGGTAGTCACTGGCATGTTGTTAGAGACTGGTAATTCAGAGCATCTTCATATGTTCAAGTCCCCAGTGTCTCTCCATTCTGTGGGTGATGAAGCTGTAGCTATTAAGTTACCTAGGCTAAAGAACCTGCTCAGAGGCTGGGCATGGTGGTGCACACCTGTAATCCCAGCACTTGGGATGAGGCAGGAGGATTGGTGTGAGTTTGAGACCAGCCTTGGCTACAAAAGTGAGCTCAAGGCCAGCCTGAACTGCATAGGGAGACCCTATCTCAAAAAGACAAAGAAAGAAAGAAAAAAAAGAACCTGCCCAGAAAGCATTTAAATAGTCCTGCTGTTATTCTATTTATAAATTTGACCAGGACTCACAAAAAGAAACCTAACACTTCACCAAAGAATGTGGTTTATTTCCAAATGCCCTCCACCTGCCCCTAGCATCTTTCACTCTAACAGGTGTATATTATTGACTGGATAGATTTGGGCACAGTTTGTACCTGGTTCGTGACATGGGCCTGGCTGTCTTCTTTGAGCTGAGGTAAAGAAGCTACATACAATCGCTTGGTGGTCACAGTTTGATCATTCATTTCTATAATGGTTTTAGGCACTGCTTCTGGGGAGGAGGAACATACAAAACCAAACCTATTTCTTGGGATCACCCTCAGTTGTAACCTGTGCACTAGTGATTATACCAAATGGGAAAAACTCTGGGGACAGTCATAAAGATTTTTCAGATAAAGGTTAACCCAGTGTCTAATAATCTTGTTTTCCTTATTAATTTGTTCAAATCTGCTTACCTCATGCTTGCTGTTCTACTTTTTTTGAGCTATACCAGTGAAAATTGTATTGCATTGATTGGGTCCCTCTGTTTATCACATCCGTAGCCTTTTCTTTTCTCCTTATTTTTTTGAGAGAGGGTCTTGCTGTATAATTCATGCTGTCCTTGAACTCCCTGTGTAGCCCAGGCTGGCCTCAAACCCAGTGATCCTCTTGTATCAGTCTCCCAAGTGGCTATAGGTGTGTGCCACCAGGCCTACCAGGGGCAGCTTTCTCTGTGTGTCTTTGTGCTTTTCAAAGCTTTAAAATTTAAAGCCAGGCACATGCCTGTAATCCTAGCACTCTGGAGACTGATGCTGGAGGATCTTTGCAAATCTGACCAGCCCAGGTTACAAAGTGAGCTCAAGGCGAACTAGAACTGCATAGCGAGACTGTCTCAAAAAGACCAAAAAAAAAAAGAAAAAAGAAAAGAAAAGAAAGCTTATAAATTAAAATCCTTTGGGTTCCCAGTTTCAGTGGTGTTTACTTTCACTCTTAAAGTAGATCCAGACTTGCCCAAAAGATTTTCTTTTTTTTTTTTTTTTTTTCTTTTTCTCTCGTGAGGGTAGGGATTGCTTTTTGCTTTTTCTTTTGTATCTTTTTTCTTTTTGACACAAGTCCTTGCTACGTCCGTTCCGACTGGCCTTGAGCTCACTTTGTAGCCCAGGCTGGCCTTGAACATGCAACAGTCTTCTTGCCTCAGCCTCCTTAGTGCAGGGGTTACATGTGTGTGCCACCATGTATAGTAGGAATTTCTTTCCTAAAACTTGTATGTTTGCAGTATATAATAATTACGTTTATCATGAGGATTGGGGTCTGTACCTTTAACATATCCTAATTCTATTTTGTGCCACTCCCTTCTCAAGGAGATAATTAAGGTGCCACCATCCATGAATTCTCCAAAATTCTTCATGTTGAGCTGCTCCACCCTAGCTCCAGGTTCTGCTTCTGGTTCTGTTTTCCTTTGTACTGGGAATTAAACTTGGGACCTTATACTTGCTAGGCAGCCCATGCTTCTGGATCTTTAATTGTTCTTTTTAAAATGTATTTAGTACAGGGTCTCACTACACAGATCTGATTCATAGTGTTCCTCCTGTTTTCAGCTTCCCAAGTGCTGGGATTATAGGTGCGCACCACCACATCCAGTCTCAGTTGCTGTCTCAGGGTGCCCCAGGGGCAGGGCCAGGGCCAGCATGGCACAGTGGAGATCAAACCCTGGTCCCTGCACTTCGGTTCACTGAGCTATCTGGCTGGCCCTGGTTCTTTAAGTTGTTAAATAAATGCTCTGTCATCAATCTTTTTCTTTTTTTAAGATCTTTCAGCTTCTTTCTGTATCTCAAAATGTACAAATCCTTATTCCTTATGATCATTGTTCATCGTAAATCAGTTTACGTGAAAAGATATTACTAAAAACAGAAAATAAGGGCTGGCTGTATAGCTCATCGGATTAAGCGCTTGCTTAGGGAAGCACAGGGGCCAGGGTTTGGTTCCTGGCCCCACCTGCTGCGCCGGCCTGTTCTTGAGCATGCTGAGCTGGCAATGGAGTCCAGGTGCGGTGTCGTGCACCTGTAATCCCAGCACTTGGGAGGCGGGAAACAGGTGGATCACTATGAGTTGCGTAGCGAGACCCTGTAGAAGAAAAAAAAAAGATAAAAACAGAAAATATAGCTGGGTGTGATGGTGTATGCCCATATCTCAGGAGGCTGAGGCAGGAGGAACACCAGGAACACTGAGTTCAAGGCCAGCAGCCTGCATTACATAGTGAGACTGTCTGAAAAAAAGACAAAACAAAACAAAACACCCTAAAACAGAAAATATATTGCACAGTACATTCTCAGTGAATTTGTCCAAATTTTTAATGAGTATGTCGCCTGTGTCATTTCTGTAAAGTGATGGGTCATGCTTAAGACCAGAGTGCATCAAAATTCATAGTAGCCAAAGCATACATATATAGTGTCCTTTGATTGCTGGACATTCACATAAATATAGTCCAGAAAGCTACTGTGACCATGACCCTGCAGGTGGAGTGGGAGAGGATACGCCCTGTGGGACTACACTTAAGGTGGTGCCAGGGTATAGCTCCCACACAGCGAGGCACCTTGATGGGTCTGACTGATATCCATGGGGGTGGATGTAGAGGAACAAAATCACCTGGAGTTGGATAGATAGATCCAAGGTGGGTAGACTTGGAGCTGCAGGGGCTCTGGGTGACAAGGTCAGTCTGTATTATTTCATTGGGTTATTTCATGAAAGAGGAAGGAGGAAAGTCTCTGTAGGTGAAGATGTAGATTTGATGACAATGACAATGACGAATTTTTTTGAGACACATTCTCACTAGGCTGGCCTTGAACTCACCGTGTAGCCCAGGCTGGCCCTAAACTCATGGCAGTTGATCCTCCTGTCTCAGCCTTCCAAGTGCTGGGATCACAGGTGTGCACCACCATACTTGGTGTGGGTTGCTTTTTACTGTTCCATTTTATCTTTTTGACTTTCTAGCTTTGTTTTCATGATCTTACCATATTTATGTCTTAGTCACTTTCCTGTCACTGTGGCAGCATCCTTGATGTGCAGTTGAGAGGAAGAGAGGTGGACTTCAAGTTCACACTTTCAGTCCAGGCTTTCTGGCCCGAGGCCAGGTGGGAGGGTGTAGCTGCTGGGGAGGCGAGAGGAAAGGGTGGTGCTGGTGAAGGAGGGAGGCCAAGACCCTCAGGCTCCAGGCGCTGACTGGCCCCTTCCCACCATGCCACCTTCTGGTAGCACCTCCAGCAATGAGTTCATCAGCAAGCTGATCCTTTGATGAGCACAGTGCCCCGTGGTCCAGCCACTTTGAGAGGCTTTCAAGGGGTCGTTCTAGGTCTAGCTCACAGCACTATATACTGATGCTGCCCTCAGACTCGGGGTGATTCACCTGCTGCAGCCTCCCAAGTGCAGGGGTTACAGGTGTATGCCACTGCCTTTACCGGTCAAATTGTCTTTTTTTTTTTTTTTTTTTTTGGTATATTTAGGGAAGAGTCTAGGGGACAGGGTGTTCAGGGTCTCACTACTAGAGCGGACTTACAGTGATCTCCTGTTCACAGCCTCCCAAGAGCTGGGATGACAGGCGTGCACTGCCATGCCCAGTCTCAACTGCCAGTTCAGCTCGCTCTGGGGGCTCGGCCCAAATTGCCTTTTTGAGACAGGGTTTCACTATGCAGTTCAGGCTGACCTTGAACTTACTTTATATCCTGGGTAGCCTTGAACTCACAGTAATCCTCCTTTCTCAGCCTCCAAATTACAGGCATGTGCCACCACACCTGGCCAAAATTACTGTTTTAAAATGAACAATTCTATGGTATTTAGTATTCACAATATTAAAAATCACTGTTTCTGTCATTAAATTTCCATCATTAAACATTTTTCTCAGCCATTAAGCAGTTTCTCTTCATTCCTTTCTTCCAGCCCCTGGCAGTCTACCAGTGTGCAGTCTGCTTACAGTCTGTTTATATGGCTTTACCTGTTCTGAATACTTCATATAAATGGAGCCATAAGCTGTGTGATTTTTGTGTCTGACTTTTTCACTTAGAGTATATATCTGTATCTGTATATATAATTTTTTTAGTTCCAACATGTACATGTATCATTACTTTGTTGTTATGGTAAATAACATTTCATTGTATATATACTAAAATTTGTCCATCCACCATCCATCCATTCACCATCCATCTGTCCATTCATCCATTCTCCCTTTAGTAAGTACTTGTGCTGTGTGTATCTTTTGTCTATTTGGAGTCATGCTGATGTGAACATATGTGTTCATATGTTCCAGCTCCAAGGAAGAAAATGGATTTGACTAAATCTTTGCTTCACTTTGTTTTTCTTCTTTTCACAGTACTAAGGTTGAGTAGAAGGCCTTATTACTGATCAGTAGCCTCATCCTTTTGTTTTATTTTTAAGCTAGGCTTCGCTGCATTGCTAAATGGCCTGGACTCAGATTGATCATTCTCCTGCCTCAGCCTGCTGCAGTGACTTCAGTGCTGGGATCATGTGCATGCACAAGCACATGGGTTTTCTGCTTTCACTTGTTTTGGGTGTATTGCTAGGAGTGTTCTTATATTAATTATGTCACATTTTGAAGAACCGTTGAACTATTTTCCACAGTTGTGAGCCTGCCGTCCTTTTTTTTTTTTTTTTTTTTTTTGGTGTTTTGAGACAGGATCTACTATGTAGTACAGGCTGGCCTTTGAACTCACTGTGCAGCCCAGATGGGCCTTGAACTCGCTGAAGCCCTCCTGCCTCAGCCTCCTGAGTGCTAGGGTTGCAGGCAGGTGCTACCGTGCCCAGCAGCTGTGAACCATTTTCTACTTTAGAATAGGGTTCTAGTTTTTCTATATTATTCTTTTAAAATTTATTTATTTATTTATTTATTTATTTATTTATTTATTTATTGTCCAGAGTCTCACTACACAGTTGAGACTTGTAGTGATCCTGCTGTTCTAAACTGCCTCCCCAGCAGTTGGGATTATAGCTGTACACCACCATGCCTGGGGGTGGGGCTGGCACGGCATGTGCTGGGGATTGAGCCCCCGTCCCTGAGCTTGCTTATACAGACACTTAGTTGGCTGAGCTATCTCACTGGCCCTAGTTTTTCTATATTCTTGACAATATTTGCTGTGTTTTGTTATGAATTTCTTTTGTAGTTTAATGAAAAGCTGCTTTTACTACACCTGAGTGTACTGGCTTCTCATGAGGTATGTGGCTGGCTTTTTTTTTTTTTTTGTGGAACCGGAGATCGACCTCAGGACTTTGCACTTGCCAGGCAGGCACTTGTGCCCCTGAGCTATCTCCCCGGCCCTTGGATTTGGGATTTCAGTTTTTAAAATTGTTGTCCTAGTGGGTGTGAAGGGTACCTTTTGATCTTCATTTTCATTTTCCCAGTGACCAGTGATGTTGAGCACCCTCTTCATCTGCTTATTATTGATGTGTATGTCCTCTTCAGAGGAATATCTATTTAAATCCTTTGTCCATTTAAAAAATTGGGTGTTAAGTGGGAGTGTTGGTGCACAGCTGTAATGTAAGCATTTGGATGGCAGAGGCGAGGGGGGGAGGGTGTCACTGTGAGTTTGAGGCCAGCCTGGGGTATATAGTGAGACAGAGTCTCACTACCCCTATCCCATTTTTTTTTTTTTTGAAAAGTAGAAGTTGGGTGTAACCTGGTGTCTGCTTCTAGAAGTGGCTCACCAACTAAATGTTACCAGGTTCTGAACTGCTCTCCTCTCCTTCTAGAGTTAGAGTCCAGTAAATAAATAAGTAAACAAACAAACAAACAAATAGTGGTGAAGTAAAAGTGGGGGGGGGCAACTGGCTCTGTGGAGTGAGCTTGAGCTAAATGAAGAGAAGGAAGAAAAGCAAAAATAAATAGGGAGTTGTTCATGACATCGGTGTGTCTTTTTATGCTGTTGAAAAATCTCCAGAAAACTCAGAAAGAATTCCACTTATATGCAGGTCCTGAGCGCCCTGGCGTGGATCCCAAGTCTCATATCCAGTCTATCCAGTGTGGCACCCTTTATAGTCTTGTGTAGGTTGTATGTGTTACTAATTTTCAAATATGTTTGGAAATAGATTTTTTTTCAAAAAACAAAAAACAGTTTCTGCTTCCCTCCACCCTCCCATGGGCTTTCTTTTAGGACACTAATTGTGTATGTGCTGGTCTACTTGATAATTTTCCACGTATCATTGAAGCTTAGCTTGATTTTTCCCCCCTCACGTTTTTCTTACTGTTTCATTTTACATGTTTCTTCAAGCTCAGTGTTTTCTTCTACAATATTTAATGTATTAGCCCCATCTTATGTAATTATCATTTCAGGTACTCTATTTTTTTCTGTCTGAAACTTCTATTTTTATTATAGATGTTTTAATATTTTGGCCTGCTAGTTTCAGCTTATTTATTTATTATTCTGTTTCTAGTGACTCATTCTTCCTGGTTATAGATCATGTTATACCTGTTCTTATAATTTTAGACATTGTGAATTTCTTTGTTAAGTACTTCTTTTTTAACGTTTATTTCACCTGAAAGTTGCTGGACTGACTGACTTCCTCCCTCTCTCTCTCTCTCTCTCTCTCTCTCTCTCTCTCTCTCTCTCTCTCTCTCTTTCTTTTTTGGACACCTGGTCTCATTATACAGTTCAGGCTGATCTCAGACTTGCAGCAGTCTTCCTCAGCCTCCTGAGTGCTGGGATTATACCTGTGCACCACCATGCCCGAGAGGCAGTTGGGCTTCTTACAGATTAGTTTTATACAATTGTGGTCATTTATTGTTTGTTTTTGGTGGTGCTAGGCCATGAACCCACTAATTTAACACTGGGCTACATCTAAATAACTAAACGTGGACCAAGGAGATAGCTCAGTAGAATAAGCACCTGCCTGGCAAGTGCAAGGTCCTGAGTTCGATCGCTGGTACTACTGAACAAAACAAAACACTAATGCCCAAAACAAAACCAAAAAAAACCCTCCAAAGTGTCTGTTTCCATGGGCTTGCGAGATAGTTCAGTGGACTAAATGCCTGCTTAGGCAAGTGCAGGGACTGGGGTTTGATCCCCAGCCCTGCATACTCTGTGGGCCCCATCCCCAGCTCTTCTGAGCTGTGCCGAGACTGGGCGTGGTGGAACACACCTGTGATCTCAGCACTGTGGATGCTCAAAACAGGAGGATCACTATGGGTTTGAGTTGCCTAGTGAGGCCCTGTACCAAATACATACAACAACAAAAACATTGGACTGCATCGCTAGCACTTTAAAGAAATATATTTTGAGATAAAGTGTTGCTAAATTGCTCAAGATGGGCTCAGATTTGAGATCATTATATGCCACCATACTCAGCTTATTGTGGCAGATTTTAAAATTGATTAGGGAAAGTAGCCCTCATTCTAGCACAGTTTATCACCATAAGTGGCTGGTGAACTTTCTGGTCCTCGGCTCGGTGTCCCAAGTGCTCACTTGAGCTTCTGCATGCAATCTGGCTGCCCAGAGCAAGGAAGTCCCCTAAATGTGTGTTATGTACTTGTTTGTTGGGCTTATAGCTGTCATAGATTTTTGCGTGACCAGAAGAATTTTACTATGTGCAAACAGAACTTAGCATTCAAAAATAGACTGAAAGGGTGAATCCACATATCTGTTGTTGTTTTTGAGATAGAGTCTCACTATGTAGTTCAGCCTGGCCTTGAATTCATTATGTAGTCCAGGCTGGCCTCTTGAGTGCAAGAATCATAGGTGTGCACCACCACACCCAGAAGGCAAACGATGCTTTTGTCTCTTTCATATGTAGTTTTCACTCAACTCACTCTGTGAAACATGCTTGTCGAACATCTACAATGATCACACTGCGGATAAAGATGTGAATCATCCCTGAAGAACATAGTCTTGTAGACTAGGCAACTATGTAATTAATTTACATACAATAATATTTGTTGCACTACAGTTAAAACTTGTGCCTGGATTTTTTCAAATTTTAGAGAGTGTAACAATATAGCAGCTGTTGTCAACCACAATATTACATTTTTCCTTGTAGTTATTTTATGTTAAATTATCTCCCTAAAGTAAGAGAGAGTATACGTTGGTCTGGGTATGTAAATTCTGGGTTAGGTCCCAGCACCACAAACACAAACAAATAGTCTGTGAACTGCTTGAGAGCAAGTCTTTTTTTCCCCCAGGTCATTAAAGAATAGTTTATTTCTAAATATATCAAAATATAGTTTGTCAAGCCTCACATATTCCAAGGCATTAATATTAGTATCAGTGTAGAAGGGGAACTATGAAATTCCTTGCACAATAACTTTGTTTCCTAAAATTTGTCTTTGTAAAAGTACTAGCTTATTAATGTAGCAAGAAGCAATTATCAAGCAACTTATTATGTTTTAGATGTTCATCCTAAGGACTAATATACAAAAAATTGGAGAAAAAGGAAAAATGAAAGGCATTTAATATGATAATGTGTAGTGTGCCTAAGGAGAGTCACCTAGGGAGAAAACATTCTCTCAGGCTTTCACATAGAGCAAATTGGTCAGTCAATGGCCTTGACTCATCCAGATGGCTGACACTGACAAAAGATCTACAAAATGCTGTACATGGTTTCAGGGTAAATCCTGAGGGGATTTGACTGACCTTGTCAGATACAAATGTTACATTTTTTGTTTTATAGGTCTTGCTTTATCTTGGTCTTAACCATCCAGCAGAAAAGTCTAACCACGAGGTAGAAAAGATAAAGCCATATTAATATGCTGAGCTGTAAAAGGCTCAAGTCAACAGCTTCCAACATTGCCAGTTCTACTGATGACCCGCTACTATTATGGACTATAGGACTGTATTGAGTTATTTTGATGAATTCATGCACCTAAAATATTTGAATGGCAGTGGAACACCCATCTCTGACAAAACAAAACAAAGTGGGCATATAAATGAAGAACCATTTTGTAGTGAAAAAAATAGGATAGATACGTAACTATTTTCTCTTCAATGAAAAGAAAGCTTTGTACTAATAGTGTTTAGTCAAGACATCAGGTCTGCATCTTGTACTCTGAATACTACAAAGACAACAATGTGCAGTGTATGAGTCATTGTCACTGTCCTACTAACCTGTTTTGAAACTGTCTCACTGCTATTTTTTTTCTCATTAACATTAATAAAAGAGAGCAAGTCTTTGTAGTAGGGATTCTATGGTTTTTTGGGGCAAACATGCTGGGACTTCATTGAGTCAAGATCTCTGAATTTTATGTACTCTCCTGTTAAACAGTGATAACAATTTTTTGGTAAAGTTGTAATGATAAAATGAAAATAATCATCTACTCTAGTCCTGATAAATTAGCACATTATTTGATTGGTGGATGCATTTGTTTTTATCATCTAAAGTTCATGGATTCTATCTATCTATCTATCTATCTATTTGATAGCTCGCTCAGCCTGCCCTGGTGGTGGGGCTGGCACAGCTTGTGGTGCGGGGGATTGAACCTCAGTCCCTGCAGTTGCCTGAGCTTTCCTAAGCAGGTGCTTTAGACCACTGAACCATCTCACCAGCCCTCATCTAAAGTTCATAACGGCTTCTACTTTGTTACTTTTCTTTCCTTGCTGATATAGAATGCTGATGCCAAAGGCTAAAGGGGGAAAGATTTATTTCATAGTTTATAGAGGTTTTAGTCCTTTATTACTGGCTTCAAGGCAGGGTGGCCCATGGCAGCAGGGTAGCAGATTGGCACGCAGAAAATAACAAAAGCAACGAGTGAAAAGAAGGAGGAAACAAGCCTCTTTCTGCTTCTTATGTCCAGAGAGCTGGAATGGGAAGGCTTTTGCTGGTCCAGACAGTGGATTGATTTAGCAATGATGCCCCGAAAACCCCAGCATTGAACCATGAACCAGTCACACACACTAGATTCATCTGCCTCTGAAAAATGTCCCATCTAAAAGTACATGAAGCTTTGCGCACGCATGTGTGGTGGGGAGGGCATCTAGACAAAAAACATAACAGCTTTCCTGAAAATTTTGAAATGCAGAGGAGTTCATGGAAACCTAGTTTTTTCAACGATGTTACTTTGCTATTTCTTTTTTTTCCCTTCATTATGCACTTTTTTAGGACTCTTATTTTATTGTTCTGAGACAAGGTCTAGCTATGCAGTTCAGGCTGGCCTTGAGCTCACTTTGTAGCCCAGGCTAGTCTCGAACTTGCAGTCGTCCTCCTGCCTCAGCCTCCCAAGTACTGGGATTACAGATATAAGACCCCCATGCCCAACTATATTTTAGAACTCTTATTTTAACATTACCAAAACTTTGTGCAGTAAGATAGGTATGATTCTGTGTGTCAGATGAATTTCATTTTTGGAACAAACTAAGAAATACAGATTCTTAAAGGTTGAGTTTTGAATTTGTACAGGTAGATTCTGACTGTACTGTATAGTTTACAAAATACTGGAGTTCTCTCAGCCTGATTTTTTAAAGTTGATATAGTGGCAAAGAGGGAATTCTAGTCCATGGCTTAAGGATACATAAACTCTCAATGTAGCAGTCTTTTTTATTGTTGATTATTATAGCTTCTATTACTTCTAAGTTGACCAACAGGGACCTGAGTTGAGGAAATTTTGTCATTCTGCTTCGTCCAATAAATGCTGAGGCTAGCCCTTTGCCTGTAGGCCTCAGTGGGTGAGGTGACTGTGACCTTCATCCACAAAGTGAAGATGGGCACGAGATTTTCTGTGTTCTGTGTAAGTGAATCTGTGTCATTGAACTCGATAGAGGCCCTTTGTTATGTCATCTTTTCCCTATGCTTTTTCAGTTAGTAGAAACATCTAGGACTCCGGTTCAATGTTGTGTGTGTGTGTGTGTGTGTGTGTGTGTGTGTGTGTGTGTGTGTGTATGTATGTGTATGTATGTATGTATTTTGTCTTTTTGAGACAGGGTCTCGCTATGCAGTTCAGGCTGGCCTTAAACTCACTTTTTTAGCCCAGGCTGGTCTCAAACTCACACCGATCCTCCTGCCTCAGCCTCCCAAGTGTTGGGATTACAGGCATATGCCACCATACCTGGCCAAGTATATGTTTTTAAAAGCTGGTGAATTTAGAGTGAATTAGGTAAAACTTTTTTTTCTTTTTTTTTTTTTTTGGTGGGACCAGGGTTCAAACTCATGACCTTGCACTTGCCAGGCAGGCACTTGTGCCACAGCCCTAGCCCCAAATTGGGTAAAACTTGTGATAATAAATTACAATTTTCAGATTTCTCAGATTTTGAACAGGAGAGCCAATTGGGGCAGATTAGGTGGAAAATGAGCTGAAGAAATAAATATGGATTATCCATGGCCAGCTTTATATAAGATGGAGGTATATCTGTGAGCTGTGTGTGGCCTTTGAGATTGCATAGGAGAACCATTTTAAGGAGTAGATCACTCACATTTTTAAAGAACAGTTGATAAAAGTTCAATGTTTAAATGTAAGAAGGTCATTGCTGGATTTGAATTTATTTTAGACAACCCCCAGACCCCCTAACTATGGGTTTGACTCCCAGCATCACCACTAATAACAGTGGTGATGATAATGTGTAGAAAAACCTTAGGAATTTACATGTAGTTTTCAAGGAGAAACAAGAACAGCTTGAACCATGTACTTCTCAGATATTTTAATGGCAAGAGTAAATTTTAAAAGCTGTTACCTATTAAATGTTAAAGGACAGAAAACAAAAACCTACATGTGTGTTAGACTCTTACTGAACAGAATGGTCCTGAAATACACAGAGACTACTTAGGGGGCTGAAAACCCCCGTGGCAGTGCTTTCCACTGCTCCTTGCTGCCCTGACTCCCTTTGATTCCCCCTGGCCCTTTCATTTAGAAAAACACTCCTATATATGGAGATACAATAGAAAGGAAAGAAGTAGAGTAAAAGTTACAGCTTACTCTATTTCATAATTACATGTTTTTCCTCAAAGATTTCATGTAGCATTACCAGTATGGGTAAGATTAATAGTTACAATACAAAGCAATTTGAAAATTAGTTTTTAAATTGAGCCATAATATATAAAATCTTATGATAATGTGTAGATCTCACTATAGTCAAGTGCAGTTATCATACCACACCAGTTGTCTTGTAATAATCAGGAATGCATCCTCTGTGTGGTGTTTGGAAGTTAATGCTATTTTGGAAATCACACTGGTAGACCTCATGGCTTTCCTGGGTATATGCAGTTGATTATTGATCATAATTTTATTTTGGACCCTTAGTTTAAGGGATGAGGTAAGCTCTTTGAAATTCTGAGTTGTTAGTGGAGTTGATGGAAGACAAGGATGAGTGACTGAGGAACAGTATTATAATGAGTAATAGGAAATTTAGGTAGCAATTCATCTAGTATACATTGCAAAAATAACAGATTTGAAGTAAAAATGGAGGACATGAATCATTCAGAAGAGAAATGCCTTAAACTTATCACAGAACACTAACGGGTAAAAATAAATGTGTATGCTAAAAAAAAAAGCGAAGTGTGGGGAAGACTGCTTCTGGCTGGCTTTGAGATGTCACCGCTATCCACCTCTCTTTGGTAGTTCTGGTATGGTTTAGTGTGAGCCGGCAGGGGATGATAGACTGTCTTCAGCTACTCCACTCTCCTCCTCCGTTTCCTCCTGCCTCTCTTGTATATCCGTGCTCCCTTTCTTGTTCCCTCTCACTTTTTCTACCTTTTCTGTTTTTCTTAAAATTTAGTCCTGCTTTCAGGAATGACTGAGAGACTTCTTCCTACCCAGTATATGTTGAATGTTCACTGCTTAGTAAGGGGTCGTGTTTCTTATTAACAACAGCATAACAATTAGATGAATTTTCTTTTAGACATTCTAGAGTTATTCTTTAGTCCTGGGGATTGAACTCCAGCTGTCACATACTTGGCAAAAGCTCTGTCACTGAGGTAACATCTCTATTCTTACTACATTTTGAAACAGCGTCTTCTCACAGAGTTACTGATATTGACCTCAGAACTCACGGTTGTCCTGCTTCAGCTTCAGTAGCTGGGGCTGGAGGGATGCACTATTATACCCAGCTACATTATGGTTTTTAATACAGAAAGATTGAAGATTGAGAGAACGTTACGGGAATATGAGTTCTTTGAAGATGGTGCTGTCTCTGCTGACTAGAATAGTACCTACCACATTTATTCATTAAATAAATATTCAAAACATTGCCCTTAAGAACATTTTGTTATCGTTTAGATTATTTCAGCAACCATTCTTGTTGCTCTCAGTAGAGAACAATGAAAGGAAGACTTTGCTTTATCCTTCTTGGGGCAGTATTGAGGGCTGGCCCCGGGCCTGCGTGCGCTTCCAAGTGCTCTGCCACTGAGCTACATACAGCTCCAGGCCTTTGTCACGCAGTTTCGAGACAGTGTCTCCCTGAATTTCCCAGATAGCCTCAAATTTGTTGTCATCCTGCTGCAGCTTCCAGAGTAGCTCTGTTCACAGGCCGTTGCCACCAGGTCCAGTGCAGGAGGCTTCTTAAGCCTTTTTTTCCCTCACTGCCACTTCCTGTTACCTATTCCTTCCAGTGTGACAATCTCTGAAGGAAAATAAGAGTAGATGAGTAGAGTTTAAGGAGACAGAGAAGTGGTAGATGTGAGTGGGCACAGTCAAAGGGAAGAGGAAATTACAGGTTAGGCGTGAAGGGCTGAAATGAACTTTTTTTTAAAAATTACTTTTAATAAGAGATAACAATATGATAGTTTCAAAACAGGTTAGTAGTATATTCACAATAGTTGACACGTTGCATATTGTTGTCCTCATAGTTGTTATACAGAGCACAGGGTGTAGACATGACAAACTTTCTAATCGATATTAGTAAGGAAAGAAAGAAAAAAGAAAAAGTTTTCTTCTCTTTGAACCAAGAGGAAGTAGTTGTATGCATAGTACAATGTTCCGTAATTGCAGTGAGTTGCCAGTGAAACTGGCAATGTTGAAGGCTGTTGATTTAAGCCTCTTACAGCTCATCATACTAATCTAGCTCTGCGTTTTATGCCTCGTAATTAAGCTTTTCTGGTGGGTGATCGAGGACAAGTTAAGGCCAGACTTGTATAACAAAACTTTCATCTTTTGTATTTTCCAAGATCAAATCTCCTCAGGATTAACTTTGGAACCATGTACAGTGCTTTGTAGAACTGTTGTCAGTGTCAGCCATTGGGATGAGTCACGGCCATTGCTTGACCAGTTTGCTCTCTGTGAAAGCCTGAGAGAATGTTTTCTCCCTAGGTGATGCTCCCTAGACACACTATACTTCATTTATCCCTTTCCTCTGAGGTCCCATAATCTCCTTGAACAGAAAATTTGGGAAACCACTGAGTTATAGGATGTTCTAGCACAGGTTCTCTTATGTCCTGAGTCCTCACTGACCTTGAAGGGCTAGGGCCAAAATGTTGGCTATCCTTGTAGCCCTTCTTTTTCTCCAAATTTTGGTCTGTTAACTTACATTCTCAACCCTCCAGCAGAGAAGCTTCGTGATACTATTACTCTACAACATAGGTAATTTAACATCACTGTCTTTCTGAATATCAAACATCTTAGACTTAGCTTGAAATTGGTATTTTCCTTCAATCATTGATATTCTAATTTCTATAGAATGTGATAAAAGCAGTTACACGTTTTTACACAGGCTTTTTAAAAATTACTTTTAATAAGAGATAACAATGTGATAGCGAAATGAACTTTTGAACATTGTCAGGGTAGCTACCTGTCTGGAGTGCTAGGGCCAGTGGGAAGGCCAGAGGTGAGCTGATGGAGGCAGTAGGGAAAGATCAAGTTAGTATAGTGCTCAGGTTTCCTACAGCAGATACAGGGAGCCACTGTACATTTTGATGAGAATAACATGATAACAAACAGAGCCAGCTATTTTTCCTGTTTAGCTACTATTGTTAAGATGGATTGGAAACAGTGAAGCAAAGGTCAGTGCTGTAGCAGTTCAAGATGGTGTCCTGGATGTGCTTAGTATATTTTTTAGCAGTGCCATTAGCAGGTACTCCTCTATTGTAATCTGATGCTTTATGACAAAGTAAATGGGTAAGGGCAAAGGGAGGAGCAGAGTTCAGCACTAGGAAGCAGCAGGCATGGGTTCTAGTCCCCAGTTCACTGCTTTCGAGATTATGAGTGTTGACTAGAACAGAATTTCTTCTGGGCACCCATTACCTTCTGTAAAATGAGTATACTGATCTAAAAGCAAAGATCCCGTCTAATTATCGTTTGGAGTCATTTGTAGCTCTTTTTCCTCATATTAATTATAGATGGTGTCCACATGTCTTGCTTCTCAGTCTGCATTTCTCCTGGAGTGTTTCTAAAGAAGAAAAAGGGCATGATGATATTAAATATTATAAAATCTGTATATAACATTTAGTGTTACATGTAATGGCTATCATATTAAAATATGTATTTATTGAATATGTTTAGGTGTTTAGTATTTTAATTGCTATTAGACTTGTAATGGCAGTCCAGCTGGTAGACCAAACTTTGGTGGGGCAGATTCAGCTGCCTGACATTGAACAACAGGACCAAAAACGTGATGTAGAGAAGATAGTCTCTTTAATAAACAGCAATGGGGAATGTTAGGGTTTGTGTCTAGGTGTCCCCCCCAAGGCCTCCTGCAGTCATTTGGCAGCTTCTGGAATTTGTAATTGATAACTGTAGGTGTGGGTGCTGCACCTCCTCTGGGGCAGGTGATTTGCATTTCAGTGTAAGCGAGGAAGAGAAGTGAGCTGCTTGAGCTGCTGCTGCCTCTCCCTGCTCTCTTGCTCTTAGCTGCCGCCATGGAAGGTTGCCCTCTGCCATGTGCCTCTCTGCCTTGGAGCCCGCTGAGCGTGGACTGAAACCTCCAGTAACTGTGAGCTAAATAAACCTTGCCTTCCCTCATTTTGAGTGTCAGGTATTTGTCCCAGCACCGAGGGAAGAGTAAGACAGGGAAACTAGTTATTCGCTGTAGAAAAATAAATTAAACCCCCTATTCCTCTCTCTGTACTTCTCTTGGACAGACAGGCACAGGCAGGGACTTTCAGAAGAGTCCCAGTTCCACAAGAAATAACACCAAGAATCAAGAAGGGGATTAAGTTAAAAAAACTCTGCACAGCAAAGGATATATATTACCCAGCCATAAAGAAGGATACTTTTGAGTCATTTGTAGGAAAATAGATGCACCTGAAGACCATAATGCTAAGTAAATTGGGCGCAAAAGGTCACATACTTTCTCATATGAGAAACCCAAAGTATAAATAATTTAACAAAGAAAATAAAAGGTTACAGGAAGCTGGGCATGGTGGCGCACACCAGCACTCATGAGACTGAGGCAGAAGACTCCCTGTGAATTTGAGACCATCCTGGGCTACCTAGTTCAGGGCCAGTCTCAACCATAGCAAGACTACGTCTCAAAAGACCAAGCAGATGGAGGGTATAGGAAGCAGAAAGCTGAGAAGGGAGTCTTGGCCCGGGAAGAAGTGAGGGGAGGAAAAGTAAAGCAGATCAGAATAGGGTTTGTACATGTACCAGCCCCATGTGAGTATGTCCATGACGTATTGCAGCTGTGTACTGATAAGGGGGGGGAGGTTAAAATGCAGAAAAACAAAACTTCTGAAAGATGTAAGTACTGTTCTACAAGATGCAGTGTCTTATAAAATAACTTAAGGCAATAGTTATAATATTGATTAGTGTGATGAGAACTGCCTGTTTTGGCCACTGAAAACCCTAGATATTTGCACTCAGACGTGCTTTCTTTTAGAAGGTTTTTAATACTAGTCGTAGTCTCACGTGCTCCTCCCCCTTGTTTCCCCTTCTGTTTGAGCAGTCTCTCGTCCCACCCCCCTCTTTAATACATCTGGAAAGATGAAAAGTTAGCTGCTATGGTAGCTGCTGCACACATTTTTATTAATAAACAGCAGATTAACAGGGTAAGTAGAGCAAGTACAAATTGTGCCTAGTTAGCTGCTGTCAAAAAGCTATAGGGATACACATCTTTTTCTTCTAAAAACACTTTATCTTTCTTTTTGTTTTGTTTTCTAATTTATCAGTGCTGAATTGTAATGCTACCACAAAGTATTCTTGTTTCACTGACTATTTCACCTTGTGATTAATTTATGGGCAATGAATTGAGATCCATAAAGAAAATAATCAGTTGGATTAAGAAGTAGATTTCCAGGGCCAGGCGTGGTAGTGAACACCTGTAATCCCAGCACTTGGGAGTCTGAGGCAGGAGGATCAGTGCGCAAGTTCAAGACCAGCCTGGGCTACAAAGGTGAGCTCAAGGCCAGCCTGAACTGCCTAGCAAGACTCTGTCTCAAAAAGACAAAAAAAGTGATTTCCTTTAGATTCACACATACTAGAATAGGGACAGTTTTAAGAAATATTTGGTGTTTTGATCTATAACAACTTTTTTCTTATTTGCTTTTTGGTGACTAGTGCCTGCTTAAGTTTCTCTCTGGGGTTAGAACCAGTAAAGTAGTATGCCTCCCTCCCTCTCTCTCTCTCTCTCTCTCTCTGTCTCTGTCTTCTTTTTCTGTGTGTGTGTGTGTGTGTGGTGTGTGTGTGTGTGGTACCAGACATTGAGCTCAGGACTTTGTGCTTGCTTGTCAGGCAAGCGCTTATTCTACTGAGCTATCTCCCCGGCCAGTAGTATGTTTCTTTTTTTTTAAATTTTTTTTTATTTTATTTTATTTATTTATTTGTTTGCTTGTTGTGTTTGTTTGTTTCTTTTATTTATTCATTTTTGTGGCTGGCTCAGCCTGCCCTGGTGGTGGCGCTGGCGCAGCATGTGATGCCGGGGATCGAACTGCAGTCCCCGCAGTCGCCTGAGCCCTCCCAAGCAGGCGCATTAGACCACTGAACCATCTCACCGGCCCCCAGTAGTATGTTTCTTGAAAGTGTTTCTCTCACATAGGCCAGCAGCAACTGGAATATTGCATTCAGCCAAGCCTTGAAAATTCCTGTAATCTATGCCATCCTGTCTCATACTGTCCCATCTCATAGTTGTCCTCTCTCTGCAGTGCTCTATGCCCAGGTCTCTGTGGCTGGGCTGCTCCAGCCTGGCGGACAGCATGCCTTCGCTGCGATGCCTGTATAACCCAGGGACTGGCGCACTCACAGCTTTCCAGGTACTTTCTCTGTCTCTGTGGGTCATTTGTGGGCATTTGGGCGTGTGCCTGTGTGTGCACGCAGGTGGGGGCTGGGTGGGGTGTGTGTGTGTGTATCTAGTTCATTAGGATGGCCCTCCTTCCTTCCCATTCTTTACTTATGTACACCTCTTCTCCTTTCGTATCACTTGCCTGTATTTCATATCACTTAGTATTCCTTGATGGATAAACTTTTAATGTAGATCCCACTGATTCATTCAAGACATTTTAATTGTGATTGGTCAGGATGGACATAGTACAACTTGACTGTTGGTTTTGAAACAGTAGAAGTGTGATAGTAAATTGTAAAGGGATCTCA
>PVKN010007988.1:0-25748 GCA_004027915.1 Capromys pilorides
AAAGGAAGGACGAAAACATTACGTTAAAAACTATGATTCTTTATACAATCTAAATATTTATGAAAAATGCAAGAAAATGTCTTTAAACTACAAAATCAAAGGTGACTAATCTACAATTTGAAGAGAAAAGACAACTGAGAATTCTGGAGAATGGGCTTTGTGATAAATACAGTCAAGAGGAGTTTTCACAGGAACTGCATTTTTGCTTGCTCACAGACCATGAAAAGTGACAGCAGGTGCTGTTGAGGACAAAGGAAGGAAGAAAGAAAAGGAAATAGAGCATTTGGAAGAAGACAGAAGAAGCTGCTTGACATGGGGGAAACTTTCCTACCCCAGAAAACAGATCAAGAGGACCAAAAGGTTATCTCCAGCCGAATCCCTTACCACTATTGCCCTGAAGTCTTAGCCCTAAATTCTGATGTACTGACTTTGGCCTCCCTTCCTTGCATTTTCATGCCAATAAAGTTGCTGAAATTAAAGAAGTATAGAATTGTGAAGCTTTTTGACATAAATAATATCATATTGTAAAGTCGAGTCTAATAACAACCAGGATGCCCTTAACGCACTTAAGAAAAACCATCTGATATGTGTATCCCTCACTGTGGTTTGAAATTTCCCTTGGCCTACAAAGGAAGATATTTTTAGCACGTAGCACACTTTGTAACAGACATATAAATGCACTGAAAATATAATTTTAGGAAAGCATCTGGGTTTGATCATCCCAATCCCAAATAGGTTCTACTTTCTCAATAGAAGGAGCACTGCAACACTTCGCTATAAAATATGCAGCAATCACTGTGGCAATTTTCATAAACATTTCATTACTGGTTCTGTTTGCTTTTTTATTTTTAAGCAGTAAATACTCTAATGATTTAAATATAAAACATCATAAAAATGAGGCTCCTTCTGGAGCATTTGGATTCCATGTCTTCCTATTTCTCTAAAAGCAAACCTGGAGCTCACTGGACCTTCTCCCTGAGGACATTTAGGGAACAGGCATACATGAATATTTTATTTTCATATCTCAAAACATATCTAAGAAATAACAGTTCTCAGTTTTCAAGGAAAAACTGACCTGTAGTTATGATTTGCAGGGATCTTAAGAGTAACAAGCTTAGTTTTTTTTTTTTTTTTTGCAATGGGTTTGCTGTGAGAGCACAGGTGTAGTGAAAACCACCACTAAATCAAAGCCAACATGGGAAAGGAAAAGACTCACATTAATATTGTTGTCATCGTACACGTGGACTCCGGCAAGTCCACCACCACCAGCCATCTGATCTACAAATGCAGTGGCATCGACAAAAGAACCATTGAAAAATTTGAGAAGGAGGCTGCTGAGATGGGGAAGGGTTTCTTCAAGTATGCCTGGGTCTTGGACAAGCTGAAAGCCGAGCGTAAGTGTGGTATCACCACTGACATCTCCCTGTGGAAATCTGGGACCAGCAAGCATGATGTGACCATCACTGATGCCACTAGACACAGAGACTTCATCAAAAACATGATTACAGGCACATCTCAGGCTGACTGTGCTGTCCTGATTGTTGCAGCTGGTGTTGGTGAATTTGAAGCTGGTATCTCCAAGAACGGACAGATGAATGAGCATGCTCTTTTGATTTACACACTTGGCATAAAACAATAGTCAGTGTTAACAAAATGGATTCCATGGAGCCACCCTACAGCCAGAACAGATATGATGAAATTGTTAAGGAAGTCAGCAGCTACCTTAAGAAAATTGGCTATGACCCTGACACTGTAGCTTTTGTGCCAATTTCTGGTTGGAACAGTGATAACATGCTAGAGCCAAGTGCTAACACGCCTTGATTCAAAGGATGGAAGGTCACCCGTAAAGATGACAATGCTAGCAGAACCACCCTGCTTGAAGCTTTGGATTGCATCCTTCCACCCACTTGACCAACTGACAAGCCTTTGCAGCTGCGGCTCCAGAATGTCTACAAAATTGGTGGCATTGGCACTGTCCCTGTGGGCCGAGTGGAGATTGGTATTCTCAAACCTGGCATGGTGGTCACCTTTACTCCAGTCAACATCACAACTGAAGTCAAGTCTGTTGAAATGCATCATGAAGCTTTGAGTGAAGCTCTTCTTGGGGACAGTGTGGGTTTCAATGTCAAGAACGTGTCTGTCAAACATGTCCACCGTAAAAAAAATTAAAAAAGAAAAAAGAAAAAAAAAAACATGTTCGCTGTGACAACATTGCCGATGACAGCAAAAATGACTTGGTTTAACTGCTCAGGTGATTATTCTGAACCATCTCAGCCAGATCAGTGCTGGCTATGCCCCTGTCCTGGATTGTCACATAGCTCACATTGCTTGCAAGTTTGCTGAGCTAAAAAAAAAGATTGATCGCTGGCCTGGTAAGAAGCTGGAAGATGGGCCCAAGTTTTTGAAATTTGGTGATGCTGCCATTGTTGACGTGGTGCCAGGCAAGCCCATGTGTGTCGAGAGCCTCTCTGACTACCCACCTCTGGGTCGTTTCGCTGTTGGCGACATGAGACAGACAAGTGCTGTGGGTGTCATCAAAGCTGTGGACAAGAAGGCTGCTGGAGCTGGCAAGGTCACCAAATCTGCCCAGAAAGCTCAGGAGGCTAAATGAATATTATCCCTAACACCTGCCACCCTTAATCAGTGGCAGAAGACCAGTCTCAGAACTGTTTCTCCCAATTGGTCATCTAAGTTTAATAGTGAAAGACTGGTTAATGATAACAGTGCATCGTAAAACCTTCAGAAGGAGAATGTTTTGTGAACCATTGTGTGTGTTGTGTGTGTGTGTGTGTGGCAGTTTTTAAGTTATTAGTTTTTAAAATCAATACTCTTTTTTTTTGGGGGGGGGGGACTGGGGTTCAAACTCACGACTTTGCACTTGCCAGGCAGGCATTTGTGCCACAGAGCTATCTCCCCAACCTCCAAATCAATACTTTTTAAAGAAACAACTTGACCAAAAATCTGTCACAGAATTTGAGACCCATTAAAATAAACTTTAATGAAGAAAAAAGAAAAAAAAAAAGCAACAAGATTAGTAAAATTTTTCTCAACTTCTGGTCAGACAGGTTAATAATCTATGAATAACTCATTTAAATTAGAAACAAATCCATTCTCCTCTATGATCAGCCAGTGTACACACTCCAGTGGATTGATTATCATATAATAATTCTCCCAATAATTTTTCAATAGCAGTTCTCCAGTGGGAGAAAAAAGAAATAACATAAGTTTATAAAACACTGTTCAGAGTGAAATGTATACAAACTCAACACCAAAACAAACCAAGGATGAGTTATAATCTGAGGACCGTTCAAAATTCCAAGGAAGGAATGGAAGATATTTAGGAAAAATAAATTCCATGGTCTTCCTCTCCAAGGAGGCCAACTTCAACTGCAACATGAGCCTAGCCAGATCCCCAGCCCAGCACACCAGAAAATAAGGCTCCTGGAGCCTGTGTCCTCCTACCTAGCCAAAGAAGTAATAAGGACTCAGAGGAGGTTTAGTGTTTTGCTCATAGCCACACAGCCTTGTGATAGTAACACTGATTCCAAAGCTGTATTTAATATAAGAATGGCCTTCTACATCCAATATAAAACGAACCTTGCTGAACAAACTTCATGATAATATGCTCTGTGAAAACATCAACTTGGATACCACACAACTGACCTTCCTCCTCCACCCAGCCTCCATGCTTGTTCATCCAACTCTAAATAATGTTGTCTTGCATTTTTTGATTCAAACTGCTTGGGGCCAATAGCACTGTGATGGTGGGGGTTATAACCATATAGGACCAGAAGCAGGAAATGCTGGGCTTATGATGGCCAGAACCAGAGAATGATTGGGCTATGCTCCTTAGTGAATGCCGATAAATATAGATAACTGCTTCACAGAGGTGTGTGGCAAAGTCATTGCTCTTCTGTAAACACGTGTTTGGATTTGGATAGGGTGACAATCACTGGCCACCACCCTGACTCTTGAGATGCCTGCTGGCTGACCATTAACAGGCTGTGTTCCCTGATGTCCTCCTGTGGAGGCCAGCACAGGGGATGAGAGACAGGGACTAGAGTTGGGGTTGCTTTTGAAAGCAAATAAGAGGATATAGAAAACATCCCTTAAATGTTTTAGCAAATACATAAAAATACTTCTGTTTGGTCATTTGTTTTTTCTCAGCTGTTTTGGTGGCCTGGCTTTTATTATCTAATTTAACATTTTTCTTTACTTTTTTTTTTTTTTTTTTGTGGTACTGAGGATCAAACCCAGGGGCACTCAACAACTAAGCTCTAAACCCAGCTCTATTTATTTTTATTTTTCATTCTGAGACAAGGTCTTGCTCAAATGCTCTGGTAGGACTCAAACTTGTAATCTTTCCACATCAGCTTTGCTCTATGCTGGGATCACATCTATTCAAAGGCAAAGACACAAACAAATTCTGCCTGTGCTCGTATTTACTCACCTAGAACATATCATCTCCTTGATACAACAATGGTAATATTTCCTATGTGAAATGTTCAGTCTAGATACACAGGGCTGTCCTGTACCTAACTGGAGAGAGGCATATACACCGATGACACGTTGGTGAAAAGTACAAGACTCCAAGGTCCACAACCCGCAAAAGAAAAGAAAGATCTGTTTTGGGATGAGGGGATCAGTCACTCATTAAATTTAAAATCATCTCTGCACAAGGCTTTCTGCTCTTTCCTTTATTATCTAGTCACAGGTCTTTGTAAAAACTAAAGCAACAATAGGACCAAGCTGAGTTGGATTAAGAGCAACATAGCTAAAATTTACAAAAATCCTTGAGTCCAATGGATTTGCACCTGGGCTGTGCTGCTCTTCATTGAAAACAGGATTGGCAAAGGGGACTGTGAGTAAGGAAGGAGAAAGATTACATAGAGTTCCTATAAGACTCTGGAGCCCTAGCACACAATCTGAGATCCTAAGGATGCAGGTCTTGGTCCCACCCTTATCTCTGCCCTACACCTGCCCAGACCTCTCCTTCATCACGGGTAGAATTTGGGTTACCACCTGCATGGAGCATAGACTTCTTCCATGTATCTCCCTATGTATTACTTTGATGGCACCTGGAGCTTACCTGCAGCCCAATGCATTTGTTCTATGAATAAATAGCACTGGCTATCCAATGCTCTTTTTGAAAAGTATCCATGTAAATGAATAGCTCTGGACATGAGAGTTCAAAGTCTAAAACCAAGAACTAAAAGTTAGTTAAACTGCTCCCTTGACTGCTGTAGGTTACCTCATCCCTTTGTGGCAGGGAAAAGTTCAGTCCTTCACTTGGGAGTTGTTTCCAGGCAATCTGTTGGCCTACCTGGCCATGCTTTAAAACTGCTACTGATGACCATCATTTCTTATAATGCCTATTGTGACTCCAGAATCTTGTAGGAACTCTCTTCTTTCAAGTCCCTGTGTAATCTGGCTGTCCCCTTCCTTACTAACTGCTAAGTTCCCCTAGCAGATCCTGTTTTCAATACAGAAAAAGTAACCATAAATTTGTTCCTAACAGGGGAAACAAAAAAGAAGAAATGTCACTACTCCAATGTGATCAAAACACATTGGAGAATAGTGACAAATTTTACCATTAGAAAATGGGGGATGGGGCAACCAATAACAAATGCTAGAGGGGCTGTGGGGGGAAAGAGAACACTTCTCCATGGTTAGTGGGAGGGAAGACTGGTACAACCCCTATGGAAATCAGTGTGTAAATTCCTCAGAAAATTAGGATTAGAGGTTCCATTCACCCCAGCTATCCTGAGTATTTTTCCAGAAGAACTGAAAACATCACACCACAATAATGTGTACCCATGTTTATAACAGCACAATTTTTCATAGTTAAATCTCGCAAACAACCCAAATGCTCATCAACTGAGGAATGGATAAAAAAGATATGGCAATTTTATACAATGGAGTATTACTCAGTTTTAAAAAAAAAAGAGATAAACTCAAGGCTTTTTACAGGTAAATGGATGCAACTAGAGATCATACTCATAAGTGAAATAAATCAGATCCACATGTGTAAACATTATATTGTCTTCCTAGTGTAAGAACCCAAAAGAATAAATAAAACCCAAAAAGTACTATAGATATAATAAAAGGGAAAGAAACTGCCCAACAAGAAGGAATAACTTGGATGAGGGAAAGGAGAAAAGGAAGAGGGAAAGGAAAAAAAATATACACATATATACACAGGATAGCTGGGATAGTTGGATTGCTGATTTCCAGTGGTCTATTGAAAGGAACAGTTAATGTTTACATTTTTTTCTTCTCTTTAATGGGCTTTTTTGGGACCAATTTTGCATGCTTATATACGGTTTTCTGAACAACTAATTTGAAGACAGCAATATGCAATATAACAACTACTACTGAATTCCTACCATCTTGTTTTGTCAAATTCTGTATCATTTCTAATGTTTTTAAAATTATTTTTATTTTCCTTAGAAAATAAAAAAAAATAGTAAATGGAATAGAAAACAACAAATGTGTTTACTTGGCCAACACTGAGGGGCAGCATGGCCTTGGTTAGACTGTAAGGGCCAGGCTTAAGAGAACACAGATACAGATTGGGGTCATTTTTTCATATACTCCTCCAGCCAAAAAAGCTAACTCCCAACTGCTAATGGGGACAGGGAAGTACCATCCACTTTAATCAGGATACTGGTCACTGAGATTTGACTACACGCACACTCAGTTTTCCATCAGCAAACCTCAGGTATGCTGCTCCCCGGACTATAATGGCCTTCTCCTCAATTTCCTCCAAAACTGGCTTTTCATGATAACACAATCCTCTCTACTTCCACAACTGTAAACAATCCTCTTCTTCAGAAATCTGAAAATTAGTTTGTCATTACTTATTGCTTTCTGTCTCGAGTTAGTTATTTGTATACACATTTTTCCTATTGAATTATTGAGCATCTTAAGGGCCACACTGTGTTCCCTACACCTTTGAGTTGCCCACAGTCCTGCATAAAGAATGGGAATTTGGGCTATCTTCACAGGGAGGAGAAGGAAAGCACAAGACTTGACAGACCAATTTCAGATTCTGGAAGACACTTCCTTAAGGCAATACTCAGCTTTCTCATCTGGAAGCCTGACAGTTCTACTGTTGGAGTTTCAACTCTTTGTAAGTACAAAGGAAATGTTTGAGAGAGCAGACACACTTTTATTTCTTATTATTCACTGGGGGTGTAGACTTTGACTACCATAAATGAGATTCAAATTCTTCCTGGAAATCAGATTTTAAAAGAAAGAGAGCAAAGGACTCAGACCTTTCATTTGAAGGCACTGAGGGCAGAGGTTTCTATTGCATCATGGTATTTTATGCTGTGAAGAGGTCAATATATTTGAACATGTCAAATCAGATACCCACCATAATTCACAATAACCTGTACAGATCTCTTGTTACCTACCAGTCTCTGGGAGAATGAATCTTTCATATAATCATTTCCTCATATGCCACTAGATGTGACTTTGAATTTTTGTGGAATAGATAATTAACATTATTTGGGGCCCTCCACAACCCCCCTAAAAAAGACAAAACATATTGCTACACAGAGAAATAAAATAGTGAGGGCAGCATGAGTGATTTTCTTTATTGTCATTTAAAGAAATTTACTACAAATGTTGAGTTAGTCAAAGAAATAGAGAAATTGGGAATAAGCTTTGATATAAGATGAATTATGTCCTTTCAAATGTTGAACTCAATCTTCTTAATGCTGTGACTATATTAGACTAGAGGTAGAGTTCATTTGGGTAAAATGGAGTAATATGCATGGACACCACTCCATCCTAACTGGGAGTACTTTTAAAAAGAGGAGATGAGGTAACAGTTCTATACACAAACAAAGGATATGAGACAGCGAGAATGTGGCCATTCACAAGCTAAGGAAAGAGCCTCAAAGGAATCAATCCCTGCCAACATCTTGACCTTGAACTTGCAACCTTCAAACTGATGAGAAAATAAATCTCTGTTGTTTAAGTCACTTCTGTTGTTTAATTATTTAGTTATGACAACCCTAAAAAAATACTATAAAGAAGTTAGGGATGTAGCTCAGTGGTAGAGGGCTCACCTAATATGCATGAGATCCTGCTTTCAATCCCTTGCACTGAAGAAAAAGAGAGAGGGAAAATTAATGTGTGCACTAAGCCACAGGTCCAAAAATAAAGGAGATTAAGCTAAAAATTAAGATTTTAATAAGCTTCCTCCTATGTCTTGTGACCCTGATGAGTCATGTAACTGAAGAGCTACAGAAAGTCCAGGCACTCTGAGCCCCATGAGTGACTATCGACTCGGAGGCATTTTGGATCCTGCCCCAAGGGAGCCAGAGAACCTATTCAGTGCCTCTTTGAGGATCCTTGACAAGGTGTGTAGACACTTAGAAAAAGTAAGTTGAACTACCAGATAAAAATGACTCTAGGGGCCGGGGAAATAGTCAGGGGCATAAGTGTCTGCCTGGCAAGTGCAAGATCCTGAGTTCGATCCCCAGTTCCACAAAAAAGTACGGGCCTCAAATATACACTTAGAGCAATTACTATTATTGATAAAAAATTAGCAAAGATCTCAGCAAACATAACTTGGAAAATATGTTTTTCCTGAAATTTGCAAAATAATGAGTGGAGTTTTTTGTTTTTGACTGACAAACAAAATTCTTAAATACACCACTGAGACTAAGTGTCTTATGGGCCTTAAAGTTAGTATTTTTTTTTTTTAATCTATTTTGTACAGGGTCTCATACACAACTTAGACTCACAGTAATCCTCCTGTTTTTAGCGTCCCCTGTGCTGGGATTAGAAGCATGTGCCACCATGCCCAGACTTGGTGACCAGCTCAATGCACCTGGGGATGGAGCCAACATGGCATGTGGTGCTGGGGATCGAACCCCAGTCCCTGCACTTACCTAAGCAGGTGCTTATTCTGCTGAGCTATCTAGCCAGCCCAAGCCTTAAAATTATGATGATAATATTATATAACATGTGCTAAAAGATGCCTACAAATTGTTTTCCTAACTGCTGGTTTTCTCTATACTAAAAGCATATTGTGGCTATGACATAAAGCCTCTTGAATCCAATCTTATCAACTTTCCTAAATTTTGTGATTGCACCATTTTCCTTATAAGACATAAGTTTTCTTCATTCACTTGTGTGGTCTTTCACAACTTGCAGGTGTTTGCTTTGGTACCACCCAATATTTATTTATTTATTTACTTACTTATTTCTTTATTTATTTTCATCTTTTGAGTCCTTATATTAGGGAGACTATACGATATTGGCATATGTAGGTCTGGTTTATTTCACTAATGAGTATATGTTCAAGATACATCCATTTATATATGAAGTCTTCTAGTCTATCATTCCGTATAGCTGAGTAATATTCCATTTTGTGAAAATACCACATCTTTTTCAACCATTCTTCAGATGATGGGCATTTTGGTTGTTTCCAACATTTGGCTATCACAAATTGTGCTGCTATGAACATAGGTGCACAGATTTCACTATGGTATGACGTTTTCAGTTCTTCTGGAAAAATTCCCAGTAGGGGAATAGCTAGATTGAATGGGATTTCTAGTTCTAGTTTGTTAAGGAGTCTCCACGCTGCTTTCCATAACGCACCAGTCTGCATTCCCACCAGCAGTGGAGAGGGTTCCTTTTTCCCCACAGCCTCTCCAACACTTGTTGTTGGTTGATTTCTTTATAGTAGCCATTCTTTCTGGGGTGAGATGGTATCTAAGTGTTGTTTTGGTTTGCATTTCATGAATGGCTAGTGATGTGGAGCATTTCTTCATGTATTTATAGGCTTGTTGAATTTTTGCAGGTGTTTGCTTTGAAAGAAACACAATTTTTCCAAGATGACAGAATAATAGATACAGAAGCAAATCTGGAAACAACCTGATTTCTGCCTACTTCTTGGGACATTATGTGGCAGCCTACAATCCATCTTCTTAGTTGGATATGTTGGAGAATGCCTGCAACTTAAGCAATCTGGAATGCTGAGGCAGGAGGACTGCAAGCCTGATTCCAGTTTGGATAATTTTGAAATGTAGCAAGCCCATCTCTTAAAAATAAACAAGGGTTGGGGATGTATCTCAGTGTGAAGGCCCTAGATTCAAGCCTTTCAAACCTTCATACTATACCAAAAAAGAAAGAAAAGAAAAAGAAAAACTCATCTCTCCTCCTCACTAACACCCTCACCACCACCCTGCTGAAGATTTTTTTCACTTAAGGGCTGCCAGGCACTTCCTCCACTGTGAGGGAGGCACAGATGGATCACGAGAGTCACCTCCACTGGTGGCCCCATATTCATATTTCCAAAAATAAATCTAGTTTTCTAAGCCTTGAAATTCACATCCTCTGAATGCCAATCAAGAATTCAAACACTCTGATTCTTTTCCAATAAATTAAATCATCCATGTCATCACAGAAAACAAAAGGGCATGTAGGACTGGACAGATCTACCTTTGCTCACATTTCACAAAAATATAGATGATTTCCATACTATCTATTCTATGGGTGATTATAAAGCATTATACACTCAGATTTTAGCTCAGTCAATATCTGTACAGCAGCTCTGTTTCACAGGACCATACATAAGCTACATCTGTCATTTAAATTTTAGTTGCCATATTTAAAAGGCACAAAGTGGGGGATAGGCATGTAGTTCATTGATAGAGTACTTGCTTAGTATACGCAAGACTCTGGATTTGACCCCCTGCACTGCCAAATAAATAAAAACTAACAGGTAAAACCGATGCTGTGTTTTATTGGGTATATAGTAATTTCTTAACATCCCGGAGAAGCGGTTTTGAGTATCATTGCCCCATACCAACATCTGACAATGCTCAAGTTACTTATATAAAATGCTGTAGTATTTACATATGACCTAGGCACATCCTCATAAATACGTTCAGCTATCTTTGCACTGTTTGTGCTTTCTACTACAATGGCAATGCCATGTAAATACTTGCTATATGGAACTGTGTAGGGAATAATGAAAAAATCTGTATGCAAGCAATATAAAAACAATTTCTTTGAAAAATATATATTTGTTCTACTGTCAGTTAAATCCATTCATATGGAACTCACCGCTATACAGCTCTCTGTATACACATTGGGTTGCAATGCATCCAAAATTATCATTTCAATATATTATCAAACAAAAAACTAACTGAAATATTTCTTTTTTTTTGTACCAAGTCTTCTAAATCAGAAATATGCTCACATACCATCTCAATTCACATGCTAAATTTTAATCAGCAATGTTTGGTTTGTGATTGTACTTCATACAATCTATAACTGAAAATGTAGAATCATTCACATACTCAAGTTATTTCAAACAACAGATTTATGAGATTTTAAAGTTAAACAAATTTAATTATTATTAAACTTTCAGCTCCTTGGTTATTTCTTTCAAATACTTAACAGCCACATGTAACTACCTGCTACTGTACTAGACAGACCCTGAGCACGCACTATGTGCAATTGTCGAAACAAAGACACATCATAGCAGACACTACAGAGGAGTTTGACATAGCACCTTTTTCTGGGCATGAGGGACAGAGGATGGTATGAGACACACATACAAATAGCAACAACCTAAACAGGTTTTTTGGTAGCTGGGCATGGTGGCGCATGCCTGTAATCCTAGCACTTGGGAGGCTGAGGCAGAAGGATCGGTGTGAGTTCGAGACCAGCCTGGGCTATAACAGTATGCTCAAGGCCAGCCTGAACTGCATAGCAAGACCCTGTCTCAAAAAGACAAAATAAATAAATAAATAAAACAGGTTTTTTGTTTGTTTGTTTTGAGTACCAGTGATTGAACTTGGGACCTTGTACTAGCCAGGCAGGTGCTTATGCCACTGAGTTATATATGCCACGTTGCCAGTGAGGAGAATGGACCTGAGTGTGTATTAGAAAGATTCACTTGACATTGATGTGAATGACCAACAGAAAGGTAAAGACTTTTGTGGCTAACAGACCATTTAGCCACTAGGAAAATGTAGTGAAAAAAAACAAAAGAAAGCAAAAAAAGGGGGAGTTTCTCGGAAAGGAAATAAAATCAGAAATTTGATTAAATATGTACATGAGGATGCTGGTATGTGGCAGTTTGAGGAAGAACTCAAAAAAAGCTAGGAAGAGTCAGTGCTATAGCAATTCAAATAAGAAGTTCTAAACAAAGTGTAGAGAGAAAAGTTGTCTCTAGTGTATTTGCATAGAAATGTGTTAAAAGAAGATTGAAATATATGTGCATATGGGGTGGGGATGTTGGATAGACAGGAAAAGTAAAAAATGTACTTATAGAGCTGACAAATTAGCAGAACGACAACTTTCTTAAAAATAATGTACAATTGGCTCTCTGTGTCCACTGATTCAACTAACTGTAGATCACAAATATTTTTAAGGGGGCCAGGGAGATAGGCACAAGTGCCTGCCTGGCAAGTGCACAGTCCTGAGTTCAATCCCAGTTCCGATAAATCAATCGATCAATCAATCAATCAATCTATACTGAACATGTACATACCTTTTTCTTGATATTATTCCCTACACAGTACATGTAATAACTACTTATATAGCATTTACAGTATATTAGGTATTATAAGTAATGTAGAAAGTTAAAGTATATGTATGGGAGGCTATACATAGATTACATGCAAATACCATACTACTTTATAGGAGGAACTTGAACACCTGAAGATTCTGGTGTTCATAGAAGGCTTTGGGCCCAACCCGTGACTGTGTGCTACTCCGACTGTAGAAGTTAGAAGCTGAGAAAATTCAGTTATGGTAGGTATTATTCATTAGGAGGTGATACAGCTGATAAAAATTTTTGCTCTTGAAGTATCCTAAGGGATATAGGAAACTGCTCATAATACATTTTTAAGTAAAACCAAGTTTTGATGATAAAATTCCAACTTTAAAGACGATATCCTTTTATTTGCTGTACTGGACAGAAAATGTGTGGGAGGACTTGCACCAAGCTGTTAGGTGCTGGGTCACCCCTGGGGAGGGAGGCTGAATGAGGCAAGAGCTTTCATGTTTTATATTTTGCTACTATTTGAACTTGCTACAGAGGACATACTATTTTTACTTTTAAAAAGGCAGAGAAAGAAAAGGATGTAATATGTATTTAGGCAATCAAAATAATGACTGAAAGGATATATATCAAAAAACTTTCTGGGTAATATTTGTTTTCTTATTTACAAGGCTTTTTATATTTTAAAGTAAGTCTGTAATATTTCCATAATAAGAAAAATATCATGAAGGGAAACAATATATAATTCCAAATGTAGAATCCATTTTAAATCTCATTGTAAGGCTAAAATTATAGGGGCGGGGGATGTTCTTTAAAAAGGTTGGATCCAATTTCTTTTGCTTTTGTGGGGTTCGTGCTTACTTCTGTTGGTGCTGAAGCTATTTCCACTTTTTTTTTTATAATTTTCATTCACCATAGCCAAAAAAGAAAATTAAGGCCAACCACAAGGCAAGCCTCCCTGAAGGAAGACAAAAAGCCTCTGTAACCTGTGGAATGAAAACTTCACTAGAACGTGACTCTTTTGTTATGAATGACTTCAGTTGCTGGTGGACAGAAATTCTGAAGGAGAACAAAGACTATGAATGATTTCAGCGCTTGGTTGTCATTCTAGGGCAGGCAGGCTTGTAATCTTATATCATAATGATGGAGACAAAGGACAAGGTGTTCCATTCATTGTGAGGCTCTTGCAACCAGAGGGTCTCAGGACTTTGCAGAACCTTTCATCAGAGTGCAAAAGAAAAGAAACTTTCAAGAAGTGTGAAAGGGGCTAAGAGCAGGTAAATCAACAGTAGCCATCTAAATAGTGGCAAAAAACAGAAGAAATGAAAAGACGTCATGTGATCATTCACCAATGCACAGTGTGCACTAAATCAAGGTCTTTTCTGTCTGACACAGTTGTTTTTACTGAACAGTTAGGCACCCAAGGAAATACCAGTTGGGTCTTAAAGACAATTTATAGCCACTTAGGCTCATTGCACCTGGCTGTTTCAACAGCAGGTTTTGTCAATTTATAGTAGAGGATCTTGTCTACACTAATGTAACTAAACTTTTGGGGGGAAATGTACAGCTCAAAGGCCAGTCTCTCCCTTTCATATACCATTGCCCCTTTCAGAAAAGGAGATAATCAAAAGCCTCTGCTTGGGGCAAAACCTTCCCCCTTAGTGTGACAGAGCATGCTCATAGAAAGAGGGTCAGCTCCAGCCCCAACCCCACAACTCCAGCCAGTTCACCTGCTCCTGGGCACACAGTTAAGGACACTTCCTTTGCCCTTCACTGATCTAACTGCTACAGAGAACATTCTTGTTCCAAGCAGGGAAATGTGGGAGCTAACTCTTGGGACTCCCTCCTCTTTCTAGCTCCCAGGCCCTACCAAGAATGTCTGGGAGCCTCCTAATGACCTGGCTTAGGGACATGATGCAAAGGGCTTGTATGACGCACCCACACCCCCATCCCCGAGGAAAATACAAGGGCAAGGCTTAGCTGTTCATGATAAGACAGACCTTAACTTGTTCTCCCTCCACTTTGCTATTTGGTGAGTGGTCTGGTTTTGAAGTCATCTTCGTAGAAACTGCCAGGTCTCATAATATGTATGAGTTCACAGCACTGCCTTGCAAGGCAGGTGCTGTCCAGGTTTGGTTTAGTTTTAAGTTGTTTTCTTTTCTCCCAGAAGGATTAAGCCAAAGAAATCACATTTTATAGGTAACGTTTTATAGGTATCTGAACGGCTGGTAAAGTGTCCTTTGAGAATGAGCTAATGATAGCTTGAAGCAGACATTTTCCCCTGTGTGGCAGGAAAGGACAAAGATATGAGCAGAAGGGTGAAAAGGTAAAGAACAGCCTTCCTGTTCCTTCATTTCACGGGTCACAGATATTCACTGACACTCAGACACTCCCAAGGGGAAGCTCATGTAACCAGTCATGAAACCAGAAACGAGAAGGCTCAGGGGCTGCCGGCTGAGCTCTGGGCAGAGCTTCTCTTGGCCATGGAGGCCCACTCTGGTGGCCCTGGTCTGCAGCTGCCCTGGAAGCTACCCTTGAGCTTCACAGGTCCTAGGCAAAGGTTAGGGAGGCTGAAGGGGCTGAGATGCCTAGGAGGCTTTGAGAAAAGCAGAATCTGGGTTAAACAGCAGGGGAGAGGAGGCTCTGGGTCAGGTGATTTCCATGGACGGGCCCAGGGCTGCCAGGAGAAGGCTTTTAACTCAGAGCTACCACAGGTAGAGAAGAAGAAAACAAAATCTTAAGGAGAAGGGAGTGCAAGACCCTAAGACAGATGAATGGTTCTAATTAGGTCATCTAGGAAGGGAAGCTGGCTTGAAACCTCAGGGAAGAAAGGTAAGAGGCACCTGGGGAAAGAAAGATCAGAAGCCATTGAACCAGGGGTCAGTCAAAAGCTCAGCAAACCAGATCACCTGTTTGTTTGGATACATGCAAAGAGCAGAGCTGGAGGCCAGCTGCTCAAACACGGGACACTGAGCTGTTGCCTGGTGACTTCGGCGAAAACACAAATACTGCTTTGTAAGACCTCATTGAACACACATGTTCACCTATGTACCAGAGTCACTTCAAACTGGAGCCACAGGCTCACCCCATGACAGACAGACTGAAATAGGGTGGGGAACCTGGCATCTTCCTAACTTACAGAAGGTCTAGCTTGTAAAATCACTGTTTTTCCATACGGACACGATCCAAAAGTTCTTGTAATAATTGACAGGCTAAATAGGAAGCTCGACTCTTCACCATAGACTCTCCTAAAGCAGGCATCTTGAGTGTACCTTTGGTATTCCAGAGCTCTCAAGCCAGTCTTGCAAGATGTTTTCAACAGACAACTCAAACCTTTAGAAATAAAACCACAAAAAGCAAAGGATTAGAAAGTTAGAATGCTTGTTGCATAGAACACTTTTCTCTTACTGGGGACCAACACAGCATCAGCCACTGAGAGAATAGTGGTTTGGAGCAGGAGCAATGTTCTCTGGATTAAAGTAACGGAAAGAGCCAGGCATGGTGGCGCACATCTGTAATCCCAACACCTGGGAGGCTGAGGCAAGAGGGTCATGGCGAGTTCGAGACTAGCTTGGGCTACAAAGTGAGCTCAAGGCCAATGAGACCCTGTCTCAATAAAATAAAGTAGGGACTAGGGAGATAGCTCAGAGGTCTAAGCACCTGCCTGGCAGGCACAAGGACCTGGATTCGATTTCTGGTATTGCATGCCATGCCAGCCCTGGAATCCCAGGCACACCATGCTGGCCACCAAAACCAGGCATGGTGGCACATGCCTGTAATCCCAGCACTGGGGAGGCTGAGACAGCAGGATCACTACCAGTTCAAGCTGTGTAGTGAGACCCGTATCAAATAAATAAATAAATAAATATTTAAAACAATAAAGTGATGGAATGACCCTGTCAGATGAACAGATCTTCTCTTTATCAAAAGCAATATCTGTATACTGAGATCAAAGAATTGCAGGAACACCAAAATAGGTGCTTTTAGTGCTCTGAAAGGAACTTTTGATTGGGAAAGCCAATTCATTTTTTTTTTTTTCCGAGAGACTGGGGTTTGAACTCACAACCTTGCACTTGCCAGGCAGGCACTTGTGCCACGGAGCTACCTCCCCAACCCCCAAGGGAAAGCCAATTCAATGAGACTAAGACATCACATTAGCACAGCTGCTTCCTGGACAATAGTGGAGCTAAGTGGCACCTAAGCATTATAGTACTTAATGCAGGAATGTGAAATGTGAACTTTGATGGTTGCCTGCAATATGTGACTATAGAGAGGTTCAGATGCAAGGAAAGAGTATGGCTTCTTCCACTATCTGTGCAGAAGCAAGCCTACATCAGTGTTCCTGATGTGAAGCATAGTACTGTAACTGCTTGATCCATTAGCTGAAACTATTTTGGTTTCCTATTCTGATGGGTCACCTACTCCTTAAAATGAGGAAGTATCCCATATCTTTAGGGTCAACAGACTTTAGGTTGTATCTTCTTGTCTTCCTTGGCTAATGCAGTTTAATGCAAAACCATTCCCTTCCATACTCTTCCAGTACTTCCTGCTCTCCTCATACCTGCCTTACAGAGAAGCCCTCCTGGAGTCTTTACAGGCCAAAACCAGGCTTTTTCCTCGTAAGGAACATCATCCATTATGCTCTGTGTCTTCATCACTGCATCCATCACAGTTTGCACCCCTGAGCTACTTAATTACTTCAACCTTATTGTCTCCTCATGAGATCTAATCCCAATACTTACAACAAGTAAGTATACAAGAGCACACAGGCCTTTTACTGCTGTAGCAGTAAAAGTTATTTTTAAGACAATATTTACCTTTCCCGGTAAGAGAGTTCCAAGTTGTTAAATGTTTAAAAACTATGTATCTTTTTAAAATGTTTAGGTAAATATATATTGGGTATGTATATTCCTTTCCTCCCTTCTTTCAGAACTGTGGAAGAAGCTATGAGGGGACAGTGCTATGTGCAGTGTCCCTGCCCTGCTAGGCCAAGTGCCCTACCCCACCCCAATGGGAATCACAGGCAGCCCTGGGGAAGGCAAGGAAATGTTGACTTGGGAGGAGCTATAAAGGGAGAGGCTGATTGAATTTCTCTTCCTTCTCTTGTTCCTTTTCTTCCTTAGCCAGGAGAAAAGCAAAGTGGCACAAGGAGACACCCATTCAAAGCAGAAAAAAAAAAAAAATACATGGAAGGAAAGAAAGTTATGTAGAAAAGGGGACTTAAAACACAGGAACAATGAGGTCCCTCTATCAGACCAAAGGCAAGAGAAGGGGAGGCACAGAGGACAGTGGGGTGACTCTGACCTCTCTAAGTCTTCCTGGTTCCCAGAATCACAGCAATTCCCCAGATGTGGCACTGCCACTGGGCCTTTCCTTCCTACATTGTCACTTAAGAGCATCAATCAATGCAGGGTCCAGTTTCCCCCTCCTCAGCTGTGTGGGGAAGTATGTGCTCATGGACGTGTGTACACATGTGTGCCCATGTATAGTGGAGCTGAGGAGACATGATTTACTTGGGAAAAGGCTTGGAAATGCCCTGACCTGACATAATCTGTGGGAAGAGGAAAATGGGGCTGACAGACCACTTAGCAAGAAGCACAACTGAGGAAGATCAGAGAAGAGAGCAACAGGCCCTTGCTCTAAATCAGGGAAGGCAAGGTGGGCACACACCAGAGCCCCCTTCAGCTGGGCAGAGCAAGGAACAGGGAGACAAGATCCCTCCACCCAAGGAACTGTTTCCTCAGGGGGCATGTACAATGCATTTCTAACAACTACAGGCCTTCAAAATGGATTACTACTTGACAATGAAGAATGACAAATTTGAGAGCCAGGGAAATAGCTTGGCAGTCTAAGTGCCTGTCTGGCAAGAAAAGGACGCAGGTTCGATTCCTGGTACTGCATGCCATGCCGATCACAGAAACCAAGTGTGGTGGTGCACACCTATAATCTCAGCAGTGGGGAGACTGAGACAGGAAGATCACTAGGAGTCTGAGCTGCATAGCCAGACCCTGTACCAAATGAATGAATGAATGAATAAAAAAGAATGACAAACTTGAAATATTGATAAGAAAATGGATGTGCCTGGAAAAATATAATGTGGAATGAAATAAGCCAGACACACAAGCATGTGGTATTTTTCATTAGAGTGAGGCAAAGTACAAACAAGAAGAACAATAAAGGATGAATGGAAAGGGACAAGTGGGTAGATCTCCTGGAATAAAGATGGGGTCCAAGGGAACAAGGGCAAGGGTAAAGAAGATGGGAGGAGGAAATAAGTACAATAGATATGCCAGGCACAGGAACCTAATAGCCTCAATTAATGTAAACACTGTGTACCATAACATAAGCTAAGATTAATATTATCAACAAGGATGAAAATAGAGATAGGGGAACTGGAAGAGAAAGAAAGGGAGGGGGGAGAGAAGAGGAAGGGAATTAAGAAGCAAGAGCTGTTATGTACGTACTCATTCCCCATGATGACTAAACATGATGTACTGAGAATATGTACTAATAAGATTTAAAAAGTGGTCGAAAAAGAATAGGCCTTTAATTGAGCAGTTTTGCTTTCCATATAAGTTTAAAAGTTAGTCTTATTAGTCTACCTCACACATTTCGCTAGAAAATAAAACAGCAAGTTTCCCTGGGGGCAGGCAGGAACATGTTCTTCACTAGCTTCCTCTCTCTCCAGAGAGGGACACATCTGTGCCTGACAAAACTTGTCACTTATCTTTCTAGAGATACCCAGGAGAGTCTTGGCAAAAAGCTGACTTCTGAACTGAGATTTGCCACATGTGGTCTCTTTAACACCTCCACAACTTAAGAGGAAGATGTAGCACTCAGAAAGGACTTTGAAAGCACATTAGTAATGATCAAAGGGGCAGACACACTGCATTCGTGAGTGAAGTCAAGGGAACCAGGATTAAATGTCCTAAAAAGAGACAGCTGAGGAGTGACTTAATTGCCATTTTTGAGGTGAACAGCTGTTGTACATCACCATGAAGTAGTGAGTGAGGACATGGAAATTGATCTCTTTGGGGGAGTTTTGCTTAAAGATACTTCTCCAAGTGGCATGGGGGACGGGCTGTAGGATGGAGCCCTGGAATGTTACTCAGTGAGGCCCAAGTCCTCATCAGAGAAGGTTTAAGAATAGTCACACATCTTCTTCTGTACCATATACATTCAGCCAAGGCCTACTCAGTCCAGGTCTTAGTAAAACTGAGACTGAGAGAACCAGGGGTGACTGTGAAGGATTCACACAAACAACAATAACAATGCAAGTGGTTTCTACAGCAGTGAGGACCCCATACATGTGAAATACAAGGAAGAGAACTGTGAGGAGCTCCAGGACAGATTTCTAAAAGGAGGCAGCAACTGAAGTGTGTCGTGAAGATGATGCCATCCTGCAGCCTGGGGCAGAGGGGCAGAATGGGCAGAGTGGCATGCAGAGTGGTGAAGGACCATGGCGAAGGCTCCCCAGGAGGACTCAGAGGCTGTATTTTTCAGAAGATGCTCTGAAGCATGGTTCCAAAGAACAGAGTTGGAGAGGAATAACAAAGCAGGCGAGGCTGAGTGCAGGGAAACCACATAGGAGGCAGTAAGAAGAGGCTCATTGGACGTGGAGGGCCAGGACATGGTGTGTGGTTTGTGGGTCAGGGACCCCACTAATCTCCGCAGGGTAACTTTCCACAGAAAGTACATGACTGCACACAATGTGCCTATGCCAGTCTGTGGCTACTGTAAAGCTTTATTTCCTATTATCTATTAAGGTAAATTCTATTCTACCACAGGTACTATTTGCATACACATATACTACTGTATAATGCAGTGGCAATAAAAACAAAACAAAAACTCCTTCACCTACTGACAAGTAGAGATGTAGAAACAGTAGCTGCCTATGATATACCAGACACTACAGCTCAAATCTCATTTAAACTGCAGTACCTGTATAAGACCAACATTATTGTTCTCATGTTAGAGTTGAATAAATAAATAGTTTGAGAAGTTGGGGAGCTTATCCAAAGCCACACGGTAAGTACGTGAAGAGCTGGGGTTCAAACCACATTGTCTATGAAGTCCTGGCTTTTCTATCTGAGCTAAACTTAGGCCTGAGAATGAGCTGGGTTTCATTACAATGCAGATAAATCTGCAGAAGCCGAGAGCTATGCTTGGTCCCAACAATGCAGACCTTCTTTTCTCACCAATAGCTCTCTTACTACAGCTGCCCTTTTTGGCAGCATCTTTTATTGTATTTTTGGAGTGATGGAGAGATCCTTGGAAGGGGCAAAGTGTGAGGGCAGAAGCACTCCTCCTTCAGCTGCATCCAGGAGCAAAATCCATTATTCTTTGAAGGGAGAGAACACGTGTTTTCAGATCACTTCCCGTTAGAAAGGTTCAAGACATCTTATAACCATTATCACTTCATTCCTCCTAATATCCTTGTCAAGTGGGTGTCAATTGCTGCATGGCACTTTAGCAGACGGAGAAACTGCAACATAGGAAGATTCTAGCCAAAGTCAGTGCAGAGAGAGGGCTAATGAAAAATTTCCCAATATCAGTGTAGACATCACACTGTGCTAAGCCTGTCTGGCCACTACTAATATGGAAGATGCTAACCTACCAGAGAAAGGCACAAGCATTAACTTGCCGCTAAAAACAGCCAAAAGACAAAAATTAAGGTACTGTAAGTGTCCTTGCCTCCCAAAGAAATAATAGGAACCATATAAAAATGTATAATTTCCAGGAAAAAAATGGACTGTATATTTTAGGAGAAGGATAACATGTTTTGCTGTTTTGATCATAATTACTGAGATGACAGTACAGGTAGATAGTTAAGTCTAGGCTTACATAGGTAGCAATGGTTAAGCTAAAAGTTGACTTTTTCACATCATGACACTCAGAGTCTAAGCCAAAGGTTCATTTTTTCCCTCTGAGATAATGTGGCTTAAATAATCACAACAGACAAGAAGAAGTATTTCTACTTAGGCGGAACCCAAGCCTTACAGGAAATTACTCTTCTGCATGTCTGATCACTATGGAAATTGATTTTATACAGATAGCTGAAAAGTACACAGGCCCAGGACTGCATGTCCTCCATATTTGTACTAGTGAGCTTGTCCTACCCACATTGTTACGAAATCTGGTTGGGCCAGAGCTGTGTGTGGAAGCACAGGTGGTTTCACCCTCCAGCTGCCAGCCTCTGCTGCCCTTCTACAGCCTACAGGGCTGCTCACTCCTCCTGGGCTACACATGCAGAAGAGGGAATAAATTGGCCACTCTGGCAAGATACTATTTAGGAAAACAAGATGCATTTAAAACTAAGAAAGTGACTGATTCTCTTCCTCCTAATGTTGGTATACAAAGAAATAAACACGGGATTGCATGAAAGCAGAATTACACATGCCTACATATATTTGCTCATGTGATTTCTGAGGTCAGGTGACGGGAGTGGAGAGTTGCTTATTAGCCATTTCTGCCACTGTGTTAATCAATTTGTTGCTGATTAAGTGAAGTGACTTTATCACTCTTGGCTCTTGTCTTTAGCCTCTCAGGATTTTAAAGATCACATCCTTTCAGTGTGTCCAAGAAAAACACATAACCTCACCAACTCTCATAGAAACCAAATGATAGTCTTAAAGAACTGTGGAAGTACAGGTACTAACTAGACAGAGGAAAGGCACGGGGAACTTCGGAGCTCTGAGTCTGAAATGGAAAATGGTTCTTGTTCTAATGTGTAACAGTCCTACATGGATTTTTAAATTTCAATGTTCTCTCTACCTGTGGCTACAAATAGAGTCCATCTCAAAGCTTTGCACGGTTTCTTATTTTCCTGATCAGAACATGGCATTTTGTGCCTGGACAGACAATAAAGACTACTGATATAATATTTATAAAATGGATTTTTCCTATTTCTGTGGGATAGGAAAAGTTCTGGATTAAAAGAAACACATGAATATGCACACACAACATAATAACTGATGGGCAAAGAAAAAGCCAATGGTTGGAATGACAATGGAACATCAGGCAGGCAAGGCCTACGGGATCAGAACTCCCAGTGTGCAGTTTGGCCAGAGCAGTTGGGTGAGGCAGCACCAAGGACTCCTCTGGATTTCCCTCTGAGTACTTTTTTTTTTTTTTTAATCTCCTTCTACATTCAAATAATCTCCTTTTCCGTGGATTCTAGGGTCAAAATCTTCCCTACTCTACATCCAACACTAATTCACTGCGTACCTAATGGCCAAAAAAGGTCAGGTTCATGCTTCATGCCTCTGTCCAACTTTCTTAGCTAAGCCACCAAGTAATGTCTGTGGCAACTCTCAATACTTCTCAGATTAGCTTGTTACACTGAGACCCCAAAGCCATTGTCACCATCTCTATAATAACTGAAGCTCTTACAATGTCTCATCTGTACTGTTCTACTTTTTTTTTTTTTATGGGGAATCAGACCCAGGACCTTGTTCTTGCCAGGCAGGCACATGTGCAGCTGGATCACTGTTCTAGGAGTCTTGAATTGTCTTCCTGGTTCCTAATCTTCCTGCTCCCATATACTGTCCATGCTGCTCCACCCCCAGGAATCTGCTTGCTGGTGGCACTCTCATCCTGAAAGCCTGCAGCAGGATACCTCTGACTGAAATCTCAAGGCTGAAACTGAGGAGACCTTTGTGCCTTCCAGGACTCCAAATCTCACAAGATCTTCCCACAATCATTCTAAAGTCCTGTTTTGTTCATATCTTCAACAATGAGCTAGAAGCTTCCTGAAGAGTTGGATATAAGATTTACTCCTCTCTGTTTCCCAGCATCCCAAAAATCCTCTAGATGAGTTTCTCCTGCAGTGAACTGAAGTAGGAGAACAATGCAGAGGCAATGTGACACAGACACACAAGCTGACTGGTCTGATCTGAAAAGCCTTGCCCTGTTCAGAACAGCTCATGTGCATAACAGATGTGCCCAAGGATCAGTTTGCAACCAAGGCCAAAGATTAGAGGCTCTAGGGGGTAGGTGTGGGGCCTTTGGAGACCTAGATAAAATTGGTACAATATGTTGCATAGGTAATAGGGTAAACAGTCTGTTTTAATAGCCAAACTAGATTCTGAGATTAGCAGGCACGATGTTTAAGCTTTAAAATATATTCTGATATAATTGCTAAGATAGATTCTCTGTAGGAATGAAATAACCTTAACTTTTCAGGAGACTTTTTAAAATAAGACTTAAATCTACTAAGCAAAGATCACAACTGGGAGAGAGGTACCCTGTCCAAGGCTATGGAGTTGGTGGTTGGTGGCCACAATCTTCCATAATCACAAGAATCTCTTTGTCAGCCCAGTACATTGCCTTAATCAATATTCACAGCCATAAAACCCAGGGCCTCCAGAGCCAGAGGGCTCAGGGGCCATCCAAATAAACTCCATAACCTTATTATGAAGAAGATTAAAAGACCTCCCAAACCAAAATTCCACTTTATTGGCTCGGTGAAAATTGTTATATTTATACCCTAAGAACGTCTTCTGAAAGAATGCATAGTTATTGCTCAGAACAGATTGTGTTACAGTTTGTGTGTAGTTGTGCCCCCAAAGCCTCATGCAGTGATTGGGTGGGCTTCTAGAGTTCATGATTAATTCATGATCCAATGCTGAGATTACGGGTATGAGTGCTACACCCAACCTGGGTGGAAGCCTGAATGCAATATAAAAGAAGGAAAGGGGCTCGCTCTCCGTTGTCGGTCCTCCCTTTTTCCTCTTGCTGTTTTGTTGCCTCCCACCCTCAACAGACACACCATGAACTGTTGCTCCTACCATGTGCCTTTCTGCCTTGGACCCAGCTGAGTACGGACTGAAACCTTCACAAACTGTGAGCTTAAAAAAAAAAAAAAAAAAATTCCTTAATTTTGATGTCAGGCATTTTGTCCCAGCAATGGGTGAAAAGTAACTCAGACAGACTGGTAACAGCCTCCCCAACCCCTCTCCTACAGAAACTGTCCCATTCTATCAGAGGACCTGACATTTCCTCAAGGTTAGTTGGTTCAAAAGAAAAGGAAGATATATATCTTGCATGTTATACTTGATCTAAAAAATAGTGGTGATATATGATCTTATGTTTGCACAAAAAAACCTATGTCTATTTAAAAAAATTATAAAGTTGAAACATTTAAAACCTTCCAAATTGAGTTTCAGCTCCTTGGATCATTAAGCAGCCTTTTAAAAGCTAACTATGTTGCCCAGTTACTAAGGCTTCATAAGATTTCTATGGATAAGACTTCCCTCAGTGTCAAAAGGCAAGAACAATCAGAGGTAGTGATAAAGAAATTCATCAAGTATGTTAATTCTATGACATACTGACTTAATTTATGTGTATGTTTCTACTTTTAAAAAAACTATCAGTAATATTTCTCATTGTAGAAAACAGAATTTGGAACCTTTCTGAATGGAAGTTGGAAGATGGGGGAATTTAAATACTTAGAAAGCTCTCCACATACTAATGGCCCCCAGATCCTCTCCTAGAGGCAAAAAGCCCTGATACTTCACTCTAACTTAGTCCTAACTTAGACTGCTTATAAAACATACTCATCAACATATAGATGATTGACACTGTACAAATCTAACACTGACTGTATCAAAGAATTCATTTCCACATTTGGAAATGTTACCTGCATAAAAACATAACTAAAACTTAGGGTCAGAAAGGAGGAACCTTTAAGCCCTAAAAGAAAATGACCTCCCAAAACTCAGATTGCTGTACCCCACAAAACTATCTTTCAAAATCAATGGAAAAATAAGATACTTTCATGATAAAGAATACTTGAAGACATTCAAGACCACCAAACTACTCCAAAAGTTGTAAGGGATATTCTAGAAAAATTAAATGAAAACAATAATTCCAGGAACCTAATACAATGAATCTACCAGACAAGGAAAGCAATTAAATAGAAAGGAAAGAAAGGGAACCAACAACAGGAAAATAATATAACAAGGATAAGTTAATATGTATCAAGTACAATCACTAAAATAAATGGTTTCAATTCACCAGTCAAAAGAAATAGATTGGCAGACTGGATCAAGAAACAAGATCCAATAATCTGCTACATCCAAGAAACACATTTAACTTAAAAAAGAAATTTACAGAATGAAAATCAAAGTATGAAAAACAATATTCCATAATAACAAGAACCCAGGGAAAAAAAGGGCTAGCTATTTTATTTTGAAACAAAGGAGATTTCAAG
>PVKN010007989.1:0-25743 GCA_004027915.1 Capromys pilorides
AGGTATGTGATTTTTAATTTCTTCTATGCTATTGTCTCCTGTATTTGTTCTGGGTGGGCTTGGGGCCCAAGAGCACATTTTGCTCATTCTCTTTGTCATTTTGTATAGCCCTGCCTTCTGACCTTTGTTATAGAGCTTTGGTAGAGTGCTTACCTTAGCACCATGTCCGGATCTACCAAGTTCAAAGTCGTCCAGATGGGCATGGCTTGGGTCTGGCTGCTGTGCTCCACTTCTTCCTGCTACAGCCCTTGAAGGTGAACCTGCTGTGCCACTCTGGCAAGATGTTCTGTTCCTGGATCAGCTGGGTGGGTCTTGTCTCTCGTCTCTCTGCGGGGAGTTCTGCAGCAGTTTTCCACACTGTGCATTCTGGGCCTCGTTGCTGGGTCGAATGAGTTTCTGGTGGACCCAGGGCAGTTTCACTCCCACACCAGGCCTGGTTGCTGGGTAATGAGTTTCTGGCAGGCCCCGAGTGGTCAACCTCACACACCTGTGCTTTCCAGGCACTTACTCTACTCAGCTATCTCCCTGGATTCCAGAACCAGATCTTTGATATGTTCATTTTTTTATATTGTTTTCTCAGTCTCCATTTTATTGATTTCTGCTCTGATCTTTATAATTTCCTTCTTTGTATTATCATTGGGTTTAGGTTACTCTTATTTTTTAGGACCTTGGAATACATCATTAAGGTATTTCTCTGGACTTACAGTGGGCTCCAGTCCCCTGCCAGGTGTTATGGCTCATGGTGAAAAGAAAGGGCAAGAAACAAAGTGGTGGTGCAGCAGGGGTCTGGGATGACCAGGGGTTCACAGGGAACAGAAGGCCATGAGGCAACCCAAACCTGAGCATTTATAGATTGCATTCATAATGGGGAGAATGGTGAAGGGTTAGCAGATGACTCAGAGGGCAAAGGTGGTCTTAGGCTGAGAAGGGTCTTGAGTCAGTGCTGGTCACCATGATGATTCTGAGGATGGTGGTGATTTTAAACCAATGAGGTTCTTGTCCAGGAGCATCACAGCATCACAGGACCTTGAAGGTGTTCACTAAGGCCTCTGGGCAGTTCAGGCTGGCCTTGAGCTCACTTTTTGTAGCCCAGGCTGGTTTCAAACTCACACTGATTCTTCTGCCTCAGCCTCCCAAGTGCTGGGACTATAGGCATGCACCACCATGGCCCGGCTTAGGCTACTTAAACTATCAAACCTCCAGTAACTGTGAGCTAAGTAAACCTTTCCTTCCCTAAGCTTGTGTGTCAGGTGTTTGTCCCAGCAATGAGAGAAGAGTAACTAAGGGGCCAGATGAGTTTAGTGTCCTCTGTGGCTAGTGAAGATGGTAGTGCCAGATGTGGCTCTCTTCTGCCAACCACTGCTTGGAAAATCCACCAAAGGGCTGATAGCCTTCCTCTGCAGAGGCCCAGCTGGTGGGAGTTAGAGCAGACACTCCTTGCCTCCCCCCCCCCCACTTGCATCACTCTGTTCATGCTGTACATCTAAGATGAAATCTTTCACTAAAGTTTTAGGGCACTTTCAGAAAGAACTTACAATATAGGAGGAATGTGTGATTTGCTTGGAACATTGTCTGTGTCAGAAACTGCCATGTGGAACTTGGCTTTTTAGTTTCCTCCATCCTTACAAGCAGCTGGGGCTTCCTGTATCCTGGCCCAGCAGCTCCACCCTCTCTAGTGGAGAGGAGATGTGGATCAGAGTCATATCCAGCTCCACCTCTGTTTAAGGTGGGCACGGGTGGGCGCACATGCCTGCTGTACACTGCTGTCCATCTCCTGTGTATGCACGTGTGCATGTTTGCAGAACACTGAGGGTCGGGTGGTGGTGGGCATCCGGCCCCTCACTGTGGCTCAAGTTGTATCCTCTAGTTTGAGTTCAATCTTCCCATCAGGAACAGTAATTAAGCTTTGGATTTTTTATAGTTGCCTTAATAAATGACCACATTTCTCAAAAATGGGCAGCAATTCCTGGATAAGTCTTAGCTTAAATTTGAATTTCTATTTCTATTTTCTCTATTAGTGTTGTTCTGGTTCTGTCTTTGGGAAAAGTGGTATTCAACATTCTAGCAAGACATGTTCCTTTCTGACTTTGCTCTTGCTGCACCAGGTGCCAATGTGTATTATAAAACACCTTTTTTTTTTCATTTATGTATTTGGTGTACGGTCTCACTATGCAGCTCAGACTCATAGTGATCCTCCTGTTTTCAGCCTCTCCAGCCACCACACCTGGACTGGGTCATTGGCTCAGCGTGCCTGAGGGGTGCAGCTGGTGCAGCACTGGGGACAGAGGATTGAACCCTGGTCCCTGTGCTTGCCAAAGCAGGTGCTTAGTATGCTGACCTATCTCGATGGTCCTATTTTAAAATATCTTGATTCAAAAGGTTTTCTCTTGCCAAGAGGGCACAGCCAAATCTGCCAGTTCTGTTAGTTACTTTTCTCACTGTTGAGACAAAATACCCCACACCCAAAGTTAAAGGAGGAAATGACAGAAGCCTCTCACTTGGCAGAGGTTTCAGTCCCTAACTGGCTGGCTGCAAGGCCAGTCGGCAGAGCAGATAGACTTTACAGAGGAGAAGCAGTTCATGGCAGGCAGAAAGTAGCAAAGCAACAAGAGCTGACCACAGCTCTTTCTGTCCCTTTTATCTTATCCAGGCCACTCAGGGTGGCTAGCAGTCTCACCTTAATCCTAGTGCCCTAAACCTAGCATTGTACCATGAATCAATACCAGTGTCACACAGTCTAGATCCCACCTAAGAACACATGAGGTTTTGGGGGGACATCGAGACACAAACCCTAACACTAGTTGTCATTCTATCATAAAGCTTGTAAGAGAAAGGGCTTTGAAAAATAAGTGATTTTTAATTACATGATGATTGGGTTCTTCTCTTGTTTTCTTTTTGCTGAAGGATCTGCGTAAAACAGAAGTACACTCTGCCTACCAAGCAAAGAATACCATGACTTCAGTTCCTAGTGTGGAGAGGATCATTTTTTCCTGTCATTTATCACTCTTTCTACTTCTTTGAAAGACTGCAAAAGATGGGACACTCCAGTTGGTGCTGAGCTAGCCCTAAAAGCTCCTTACCTCATGGTTTGCCGTGATTCACCTTATGAGGAAAGCCTGCCAGTCACAACACAATTTCCTGCACACAGGGGTTACTGCAGAGGAACTTAAACAAAAAGATTCTGGAGTATAATATTGACAATATCCCTAGTTACTGGGGCCTGAACAGGCTTACAATCTCCCAAAAGAGTAGACAGTGAAGTCTTAAATAAATAAGACAAGTGGTATGATTTCAGGCCCTAGGGGGATCAAAAACCTCACATAATTTGAGATTTTGGGGGGGGGGTTTAGGCCAAGAACTTCTCTGGGCTGCCAGTTGCCAGTATTTACTAGCTTTTCAAACAAAGGAAAGGGATACTGAAGAAAATGCAGAAATCTGGGCAGGATTTCGGAATCTCCTTAAAGACTTCTCCAAGTAATACACATGTTAATTTAGGAGAATCATGTTATCTGCAGGAAGGCTTTCACAGCCCAGTGAGAAGTCTTGCAGCTACAATCTCCTTTCAGTTAACGGGGTTGAGCCTTAGGTCCTCGGCTTTGGCCTCATCTTGTCCTTTGAGGTTTCCCAGATTCACAGGCCTATGTAGGCCTCAGTGACCAGTGACTCACAGTGCTTCATTTACTTTGAGTCTTCTGTGCAACTCTGGACAATGGTCTAAGCCTCAGGCAAACCCACAGGTAAACATGAAAAGCCACCTGGTTAACATTACATCCTGCTCACAGCCACTTCATAATGTTATCCACCACTTGGGTATTATTGATTACTTGAGTGTTGAGTTAAGAGGAACTGGGTGATAGTTTTTTTCCTTTGCCTTCTCTACAGCACAGTTCCCACTCTGAAAGACACCTCAGAAAACCTTCCTAGTTGGGGCCAGGAGGTTAAAGCCAAGACAGGACATTCTCATTCATTCTTAGGGGGTCACAAGATCTTGCTTTCAAATTTGAGTTGGTTTCACTCCCAAATTTGAGGTTCTAAATATATAATATAGCTTTACTTGAGCCTTTTATATTGAGACTATAAAATGTTTTAAGAAAAACACTTAAACATCAAATACCTGCTATAATTTAGTTATTAGCTTAGTTTTTTTTTTTTTAAACCAAAATTACAATTAAATATAGAAAAAATTGCTGGGCGTAATGGCACATATCTGTAATCCCAGCACTTGGGAGGCTGAAGCAAGAGGATCAGTGTGAGTTCAAGACCAGCCTGGGCTACAAAAGTGAACTCAAGGCCAGCCTGAACTGCATAGTGAGATCTTATCTCAAAAAAACCAAAAATAAATAAATAAATAAATATTATAAAGAAGAAAACTTGGAATATATATGTATGAGTTTTGAATCTTAAAGTGATCTATTTAAGTATATGTTTGATTCATCAACAAATATTTGACTTTAGAATTTTTTCCCTAGAACATTTCCATATATTTCATTAGCTTCAAGGTAGTTATTGAGCTCTAAATAAATACACTAAAAGGTATATGTCAGAGGATATACAAAAATTATTGCTTGCTTGTCCATAAATGATAAAAAGAGATAAATATATAAATTGTCATAGCAATGGAAGTATAATCTTTACCTCTCAAAGACATAACTACTAATGCATATTTATTTTCCTTAATATTTTGTAACTCCATTAGAGCTGCTGAATGTTCCAAATAATATTGAGCAGTTTTTTTGTTTGTTTGTTTTGTCTTTTTGAGACAGGGTCTCATTGTGCAGTTCAGGCTGGCCTTGAGCTCACTTTTGTAGCCCAGGCTGGTCTCAAACTCACACTGATCCTCCTGCCTCAGCCTCCCAAGTGCTGGGATTACAAGCATGTGCCACCATGCCCAGCGAGCAATTTGAAATAGTGCTTTTAACTAACCCTGTTTCTCTTTCTCAGAATGACCTCTACATGGGCCTAACATGTCTATCTTAAGCCAGTATATTCTGGAAAGAATGTAGTTGTTAAAGCACATTATCTATGATTAAAAAAAAATATTTGAAGCTGAAAGAAATAATTGAATTTTAAAAAGATGAATGTTTTCTAAAATTTCTAAATGTGCCGAAACTCATTTAACATTACTTCATAGCACTTACACTATGCCTAATGTTATTGTTACATGTCGTAAAGGAAACAAAGACCCAAAACCAAAAAGAAAATTTGGAGCGCTTTATTAGCTGAGCTCAGCATGCTTGAGCTTCATTCTCCTGTGGGTCAGGAGAATGAAGCAGCCTGCTGAATTGAAACAAAGATTTTAAAGGGAGAAGCCACTGGGCTTGGGGAAGGAGAGGGCCTTGGGAGTGGTCAAGACTTAGGCACCTAGGTTAGGGAGGGAGAGGAGATGTTGCAGGGCCCTGGAGTTGCCTTTTGTTTTTGTAATCAGAAAGGACATTTAACACTAGGCATGCCTGCAATTAGGGAGAACATCTGTGACCAGGGCTGGGGCTCATAGGGAGGACAAGGTTTTACAATATAGCAATCAGAAAGTTTGTTACAGGAGAGAGGTAGCAAAGTCAGTTTACAGCAGGGATATACATAGTTTTGGTCAAATAAAGGTAAGGACAAAGTTCGGACTAAACAAAGGCAAAGGCAGGGTTTGTCTTGGTGCAGGAGGGCTTGTGTCAACTAGGGCAGGGGCTAAGTCAATTCTCAGTTTGAGCGCTGGAACACCTGGAGTCCTATCTTGTCTCTAAAAGGCTTAGCACATTCCTTGGTTTATGGTTGGGCAGGGTGAGCCAGAGGACAAACAGCTCCTAAAATGCTGGCATAGTATAAGATAGAATCACTGAAGTTAGCTTATAACAGTTATAAATTAAAAGATTTACTATTTATCTATTTTATGATTAGACTAGTTGAGCTTTGCAAGTAAGGAAGAAAATTAGCATAGTACAGAGGTGCATGCCTGCACCCTAGCACTCTGGGAGGCTGAGGAAGGAGGATCAAAAGTTTAAGCCTATTCTGGGCAATTTAGCAAATTGCTGGTCTCAAAATAAAAAAGTAGAAAAGACTGGGGAGTAGCTCAGTGTGAAGGCCTTGGGTTCAAGCTTGAGTACTGAAAGAAAAAGAAAAGGAGGAAGAAAACCATTGAAGATATCCAGAGTTGATTTATATCATTTTTTATAACTTGCAGATGCTCCAAATTAAAATACCCCAATAAAACCTAAGTACATTGCACATTAAGCACAAACAAAATTGTACACACAATACAATTAAAATGGCTAGTATTAATTTAATTTGCTGGCTAGTGTTCTGCTGAAATTGAAGAACATAGGTTGAGGTTATTAATAGAAAGACTTAATTGTTCTTTTTCTTGTTTTTAATTTTGAGCACAGTGGCTTCTCATCTTGACCATTGTCATTACTGTCGTTTTTAGATTTTAAAAAAATGACAATTATTGATTTGCCAATCAATTGGCAATTTAGTTGTTCACCTAAAAATAGAAGACAGAAAATCCATGAGAAGCCCTTATTGAGTATGTAATTTATGTACTTATCTTATCTATCTATGTATTATTTATTTATTTATTTATTTATTTTTGTCTTTTTGAGATAGGATCTCATTATGCAGTTCAGGCTGGTCTTGAGCTCACTTTTGTAGCCCAGGCTGGTCTCAATCTCACACTGATCCTCCTGCCTCAGCCTCCCACATGCTGGGATTACAGGCATGCACCACCATGCTTGGCATGTGTATGTATTTTAAACAGATTACTGGAGTCCCGCGGCAAGATGTTGTACTCGCAGGCAGAACTAAACAGCACTTCTCATGACATCAGGTGAACATAGATGGCACAGGTAGGCAGGCTCTCCAGACACGAATGTCTTTAAATTATCTCTCCTGGCCAGGTGTGGTGGCCATGCCTGTAATCCAAGCACTTGGGAAGCTCAGGTGGGAGGATAGCCAAGAGTTAAGGACAGCTTGTACTACACAGTGACACCCTGTCTCAAAACCAAACAGGGCCCATCAGATAGCTCTGTGGTCTAAAGAGCCTGCTTAGGCAAACCTAGGCAAGCACACAGGGACCGTGCTTTGATCACCGCACCACATGCTGCGCCAACCCCACACTCAGGGTAGGTTGAGCCGCCACAAAGCAAACAAACAAATATACCCCAAAGCTATGCCATGACAATTCCTGACCTATCAGAAATCACTATTCCAGAGCTGGCCAGATAGTTCAGCCGATTAAAGTGCCTCCTTAGGCAGATGCAGAGACACAGGTTCGATCCCCACTGTTCTGTGCCCCGCCCTGTTCCCCAGGGTGCCCTGAGTCTGTGATTGAGACTGGGTAATCCCAGCGCTTTTGAGGCTGATAACAAGAGAATCATTGAGTCTGATCTGTGTAGTGAGACTCTGCAGACCCTGTACTAAATACATAAAAACAAAACAAAGCTCTATTCCAACTAATATGAAAGCTTAGTTTGTTCAGCAAACCAAACCACAATTAGTTATGTTTGGCTCCAGTGAAATGTTTCTCATGTTTGAGTTTCCTGAATTATGTTTTCAAAAAATACTGATTTGATCTCAAAATATCAAATCAAACCAAATCTTTTTTTTTTTTTTTTTTTTTTTTTTTTTTGCGGGACTGGGGTTCAAACTCATAACCTTGCACTTGCCAGGCACTTGTGCCATGGAGTTAACTCCCCAGCCCCCTCAAACCAAATTTTGACTTATTTAATGAGTAATTTAGGAAACTAAAGGCTTTATTCATAAGAAAATTGTAAAACGGGGACTACAAGATAGTAGCTAATTTTGTCTTTATAACTGTTGGAAAAAAAATTCAAACTGAGAATTGCATTTTCCAAACTCAAATTAGAGATGATAATACAAGGTTATGTTTGACATTTTGGTTTTAGAATGCACAGAATCTAAGAGCGGCTACAAATGGCTGCCAATACACTGTGAGCCAAACTGTGTCATTTCAGATGATTGTATGATACCAGTGGGGTTGGGGTTACACATGCTGGCTTGCGTTGAAGCCATGTGGCACGATTTGGAAGTAGCAGAGCCTTCCAGATGACACGAGACATACGTTTTATTAAACCTTTAATGCTTACCAGAAAAACAAGGAAAATGGAAAGACAAAAGTGAATATTGTAGTAGAAGGAGGGGCCCTCAGAGATTTAACTGATAGGGAAAACCTTAGGTTTGGTCATAGAAATGAAATTTCTTTCAAAACTATGTGAGCTACCAATGCCATTTGTCATTAGCTAACAAATATAATGGGAAAAATCTGGATATGGTGTATCATAAACAAAGATTAGATTACGTCTACACAGCAGGCAGAAAATTCCCACAGTGACGCTCATTAATCAGAACTTGGAGGAAAACCACTGCCTATTACTCAATTGGGAGAAGCACAAAGTAGCCTGATTCTTTCATGAATGCACCCAGGAAGAGCTGACTTTGGTTCTAATCACTGCCTATGTGTCCTGCATGGACTTGCAGAGGGAAGGGAGCCCAGCCCCATGAAAGAGGCTGGTGCATTCGACAGGAGCCCGTTTCCTGGGACCCTTGGGCAGAAAATCCTAGAAAGAAGAGCTGTGGAACTCTGTCAAGGGTAGAGGCCCAAGTACAGACTCTATTGCTTCTGGACGACTGGCCCCAAAGATTTACTCTCCTTGGAAACAATCATATTTCTTCTAGGATAAAGTTTTCACCCTGTGAACCCTAACTAATAATGTTTTGTTGTCTAGAAAAGAAAATAAAGAGGGGCTGGAGAGATACCTCAGTGGTCTAAAGCACCTGCTTAGGCAAGCTTAGGCAAGCATAGGCAAAGGGCAAGAACTGCAGTTTGATCCCTGGGTCCGCATGCTATTCCAGCCCTGTCTCCAGGGTGGATTGAGCCAGCCGGAAAAAAAAAAAAAAAAGAAAAAGAAAATAAAGGGGAGGTAGGTGTCAGGTTTACATTAGGCAGAGTAAGGTATATCCATTTGAGTTACTTAACTCCTATTTTCTGAACTACTAAAACCATTTGTTAATGGAGAATACTAACTTTTGGACTTATCAGCTGGTCAAGTTGGAATGAAATCGTGGTCTCCTAAAAGGAGCATATTTACACTTACTTTAGTTTCCAAGAATCATCCAGCCAAGACAAAACATTTTGGTCAGGAATTTCAGTAGGAAGGCCAAAATCTTGAGCGAAAACATATCTTCTGTGGAGAATTACATCAGAAGACATATGACATCCTGTCTTGAATCAGGGATAAATATAAAGGAGCCTGACTCAAGTCAGCCGACAGCTATGGAGTTTTTGTTCTGTGCCAAGGGCTAGGGTAGAAGCAGGAGTGCAAAAACCAGAGAGAAGAGGCTGGGGAGATAGCTCTGTGACACAAGTGCCTGCCTGGCAAGTGCAAGGTTGTGAGTTCAAACCCTGGCCCCACCAAAAAAAAAAAAAAAAGCAATTTAAAAAAACCCAGGGAGACAGTCCTCGAGGGGCTTGTGGTCTAATAATCAGTTGCATATTAAAAATTCAAACATTCATAATACCTTGGACACAAACAAAACACAGCTAAAGTCACCAGGATCTTGTTGGGTTCATGTGAAATAACTGATTCACTTTAGAAATTCTCATTCAGCAGCTTAGAGGAATGGTACATTGAAAAATGCCATGGAATATGAAGCATAGCTGTATTTCAGGCTATGTCCTTGGTCACTTTGAATCTTTTCTGAGGTTCTTGTTCTTCAAGTCAATTGATTTAAACATCAATAACATGATTGTCTGGAGTTTCCAGGTAACCCCTTCTAGGTAGACTGATCTTGTACAATGGGTGTAGTTTAAATAAGAGTAAGAGCAACATTTTATCGAAGTGTTAGATACCAGATTATGTGAGATATTTCTTATAATCTTTGGATGTTTTAGGGCTGGGAAGATAGCTCAGTGACATAAGGGCCTGCCTGGCAAGTACAAGGTCCTAAGTTCAATCCTCAGTATCACCAAAAAACAAAAATCTTTCATGCTTTGAATTGGCATGAACAACTAGAACTAATTAATAAAATAAATTCTGCCAACAGTTAATTTGATACAAAGCAATCTATGAAATGCCTGTTATCTATAAATAATAAGTGGTATTCATACATGCTTATGTTAAAATTACTTGTACATGGCTAAATCAAGGTCAGATTTTTTTTCCTACCGTGCTACTCCAAGCAAGTTGCCACCTCAGGTGCTCAGAGCCTGAGGGAGGAAACACCGTCTGGAGTTTCCAGGTAACCCCTTCTACTAGAGTTAGGGTGCACTTGATTCCTGCACAGTTAGAACAGGGGTAACAGTGGTGAATCTGAGCAGAAAGATCTTTTGGATCTTGGCCACTGAGAAGTTTAGAGGTGAGGCCCACAGATAAGAGGGGCTCCTTCTCAGAGAGCTCCCCTTACAGAGCATGGCTGGAAGTGGACGAGGACTGTCCTTTGCCACACATCTGCTTCTCAGGAAACCTCCCCACTGAGTGTTCAGCAAAATCTCAGTTTCTATTACAATCTTAGAAGACCAGTCTTGTGTTCAATGGGCAGAGAAAGGGGAAGCCAGCAAGGCTCTCATTGGTGCTTCTCCCTTTCCCCAGCCCTTTCCTCGGCGTCACCACCGTCTGAAACTTGATCATTTTTCCACCTCTAGGGTATAGTATGTATCCCTGAATAATATCTTATCTCACTTTCATTTTTAAACTTTTACATAAATATAGGATTTCACCAGTGAGAGTTTAGCGAGAGACAGACTGCATACTCAAGAGAGGCTAGCTCCAGGATCTATTCATTCATTTACTTATTTTTGCAGAGATTTTTTACAAAGGCACAGGAACCACAAGGGCAGGTGCAGCCATCAAGGAGGACTTACTGGAAGTCAGGCTGTAATTTTCCCTAGCCTGCAAGCAAAGGGAAGGGGGCTGTTATCAGGCTCAAAGCCAGCACATTATTGGGATTCTCCACCTTGACAAGCTCAATGACAGGTTGGGGACACAGGCCACCTTGGTGAGTGGCAGCTGCAAGAAAGAAAACTCTGACCTCGCTTCCTTCTCTCCTTCCCATCTCCTGTGAGGTCTCCTCATTGACTGAACCTTTCTGTAAGCAGAGACACAAAAAGTCACTTATATATTTTGTTCATGTCAGGACCAGTGGGCAAGAGAGAGGGTCAGAGTGGCTTTAGGTGAGGAATGGGAAATAGAAAATACACAGCACACACATGGATTCTCTGTCTGTAAGCCTTGTACCTGCACGCTACTCTTCTAATCGCTAATTTCTTCCTCATAGTAATATTTTTAGTCAGCCTTTGTGGGCCATACTCTCTAAAATTTCAGTGCCTCTTCTACAAACTTTATATCTTCTTTTTCTCTTTGATTTTTTCCTCCAGCTTAGCACTCATTATCTTTCATGGTAATTTTTATATGTACCTTGTTTGTTGTTTCTCTTTCTCACTAGAGTGTAAACTTTATGAGGATAGGAATTTTTGGCCCTTTCATAACTTTTGTGTCCCCAGAAAAGAAAATGTTGACACTTGGTAGGGGCTCAGTTAATGCTTGTGGACCAAATCTTCCTTCCACCAGAATACTTGCTCTAGCTCTCTTGCTCCTTGCTTGCTTCCAGATTTAACAAAAGCGATCAGAAGTGGAAGGAGAAAGAATGAGACACTTTCTTTTTTTTTCCAACCCATCACCCAGGGATGGGCAGTGAAATGGGAAGGGCAGAGTGAGCAGGGGTTGGCTAAGTTCTCATTAGCCTCTGTGGGTCAGTGATCTTGATGGAAAAACTTCTTGCTCCTGTTTTCCATGGCAAGCAGGGCTGGCAGGACCTAGAATTTGTAGCATGTTCAGTTGGTACAGAAACTTGCCTCACCCTTGGTTTTTAGAGCAAGACACCCTGTGCTGGGGAAGAATGAATACTCATTTTGATTTACCAAGTATGGCAACCAAACTCTCAACTGTGGAACACACTGTGGGACAGATGTCCTGGAGCTGTGGAGTCATCGAAGGGTGGACACCTTGTGGGGTCATCTGTCTGTAGCCCATTTGGTCAGGGTGGGGATTGAATTGAGCAGGGATGATTCATGGAAATTCTCTCAGAAAGGTATTCGGTGCTTTGTCATGGGCTAAACTTGGGAAGCCAAATCATTCTGGAAGGAATGTGTGTTGCGTTTTCAGATGAGGTCTTGAAGCTTTTTAGGTTGGAGTTACATTTGATTCAAACCATCTGTTTAATGTGAAGTTAAATCTAGCACTTTTCTTCATACATCTCTCACAGCATTCATCAATCCCACTGCATAAATATTTGTGAAAGTCTCAAGGACTGCCAAGAGCTGGGGTTATAAAAGTGAATGACGTGGTTGTTCTTGTTTCCAAGATGCTTATGGTTTTAGTGGAAATAAAATTGTATGCATATATATTTTCTTCCTCTTCACTGGGTAGTCAGTGTTTCAATTTATAAGGATATTGGTTGTCAGGTTGAGTACCGTAACAACCCGGTTTTATTTATGAAATAAATTCATGAAAGAGTGTGTGGCTTACTGAAAATGGCCACCACACTGTGAACATCATTGTGTGTTACTGCTGCTGTGATATGTAGATTCAGACTGCAATTCCCTCTGGTTACAGGAAGACATCACAGTGAGGTAGGGACCAAGAGTGCAGCATGAGCACATGACGAAGATGCTGGAACAGCTGACAGACACAAGGTACTTTGGATTCTGAGATTTAAAATAGGCTTTTAGGGTTTCAGTCCCCAGCACCACAAATGTGGAGGGGGGATGCTGAGACAAGGCTGGGTGTGGTGGTTCACACGTGTAATCCCAGTGCTAGGGAGGCTGAGAAAGGAGGATTACTATGAGTCCTATCTGAGTAGAGAGACCCTGTAGACCCTGTACTAAATATATTTAAAAAATAAAGAAAATAGGCCTTTAAAATGAAAAGGCAGCTATTCTGTGACACAGTAAGATATGTTTATTATGTGATGCAGTAAGTTATGTTACATTTTTTCCGAGCTGATCATAAACATTACACTAATCACTTCACTTTTAATTGTGGCAAGCAGTTTAGGGATCTTAAGCAAAAGGGACTTTCCAGAAAAAAAAAGTGTAATGCGTATTGATATTCTTAACCAGCTGCACTTGGTAATCATGAACATTTTGAAATATTCTATGATTTGTGATGTGTTATTTTCTTTTTTTTAAAAAAATCTTTTATTTATTTATTTGGTACAGGGTCTTGCTATGCAGCTCAAATTCACAGTGATCCTCCTCCTAGCTCTGGGATTACAGGCATGCACCATTGTGCCCAGTTTCAGTGGCCGGTTCAGTGCAGGGGAGGTGGGGGGGTGGAGAGGGAGTTGGGGACAGTCCCAGCTAGAAGGGCATGTGATACTGGAGATTGAAATCTGGACATTGTGCTTGGTAGGCAGTGTACTTAGACCGTGGACCAATCTCCTCAGCCCTGCGATGTTTTATTTTCATGTGATCTTTCACCAAATTGTCCAGTGGTTCATGTTCTCAAAATGTTAGACCTTAGTCCAGTTATTATGATTTTTTTTTGTGCTGGACCTTCCACTGAGCTATCTCCCCAGCCCTTTAGGCCAGTTTTGCAGGAGAAAATTTCTTCATTGTTATAAACATCTTTCCTCACCTTTCCATTTTTCACTTGTGTCTCAGGATTTTACTTTATTAAACTGACTTAAGTTCGTTGTGTATCCTCATTTATCAACTCTGATGACTGTAAATCAATTCTGTGAAGTTTTTAGATTCACAATTATGTATTTTTATGGTCAAAAAATTTTTTTTATGTTTTTGAGACAGGGTCTCGCTATGCAGTTCAGGCTGGCCTTGAGCTCACTTTTGTGGCCCAGGCTGGTCTTGAACTTGTGCCAATCCTCCTGCCTCAGCCTCCCAGGTGCTGGGATTACAGATGTGCGCCATCGTGTCTGGCTTATAGTCAATTTTTTAATCTTTTTTTTTTTTTTGCTTGCATTTCATTTAAAAACTTTCTATATGGTTTGTGTTTTTTTTTTTTTTTTTTTTTTTTTTTTTTTTTTTTTTTTTTTTTTTTTCTTTTTGACAGCAGGTAACATGTTTTCAGCCGTCTTTGGCCCAGGTAATATCAGGTTTGTAACTGACACCAGGAGAAAGGAAATAAGGGTAGGTTGTGCTTTCATTGTTAGCTCAGTGGTTCCTGGACAGTCTTCCTAGACTTGAATTTGGCTGTTACTAAACACGTGACCCTTCTAGCTCACTGTTCTTTATTCATACAATGGGGCTAATAATTTAACCTACCTTATATATTTTTGGGAATAAAATTTGATATGTAAACTGCTTAGAATAACAATTTAGTTCACACCATGTAGGCGCTTTGAAGTTTGATAGTGTTCCAATATATATTTTACATTTCTTTTTTTTTTTTTAATTTTTATTTATTTATTTATTTGTTTGCTTGTTGTGTTTGTTTCTTTATTTATTTATTTTGTGGCTGGCTCAGCCTGCCCTGGTGGTGGGGCTGGCACAGCATGTGGTGGCGGGGATCCAACCGCAGTCCCTGTAGTTGCCTGAGCTTTCCTAAGCAGGCGCTTTAGACCACTGAACCATCTCGCCGGCCCACTTTGCATTTCTAAAATCTTAACCATAAAAAAAAAAATCTTGAATTCATCAAGGTGATCTTCAGTCTCAACTTTAGCACCTACAAGCGCCACTTCTCTAAGCTGCAGGCGCCCCCTAGGGGCCACAAATGCCGTTCTCCTGCAGCTCTGGAACGCTGCAAACAGTGGGGGTCCGGCCTGAGGTGGACGTCTGGAAAATGAGCCACGCATCCTTCTCCACAGCGCCTTCTCGACCCTCATTTCCACAAGTCCGCCATCTCGTAGTCCCAATCCTTCTGCGAGTGCGGGTTCCCATCCTGAAATACTGTACAAATGCCGCACTGGCCCAGCACCGTGTGGAACCTACTCCGATGCGGCTTGATTCCGAAAGCAACAGGGCCGTATCCTGCGTAGAAAGCAACTGATGGCTCCTCTCAGCTTCTTTTCTCGTCTGCAAAATGATGAGAGCCACCCCCCTGCCCCTGCGGTCGCTGATGGATTCGGCGAGGCTGACAGCATCTCCAAGGAAGCTACAGAACCTCTGACATTATTTTCGCTAGTTTTCCGGCACCTCAGTTTCAACTCTCAGAAGCTACCAGCTCCACATAGCCAGAAGTCAGCTCGAAACTGAAAAACTAAACAAAACTCAGCCCAAACCAAAATAACCTCTGGAAAAATCGCCCAAGACGCCCTCAGCACTGAGACACATACTCCTGAGCATGCGCGGCGCCCGCGCAGGGTGGGCAGGGCGCCGGGGGCGGGACTCCTGGCGTTTCTTCCGTCACTTCCGCTTCTGGTCCCAAATGAAATCTCCCGCCGCTGAGGGAAACAGGCTGTGTTTTCGCGCGTTGCTGTGTTCGTAGGCAAGAAAAACTTCGCGAAGTGTCATAACGGAGAGAAACCTGGTTTTGAGGCTTGCAAGTTGAGGTAAAAACGGTCACTTTCCCGACATGGGAGCAGGTTTATTGGCAGGGCCGGGTAGTGGGTGAGGGAGAGACCCTTCCGCCTTGGGGGATTTGAGAGGTTCTGGGTTGGAGCTTTTAGAGGCTTTTATGATCTGTCCCCAGAACTAGTTTCAAATAACTAAATCCAGAAGACATTCTGCTTCCTAGGGTCATCAGCTAGAAGGTAGCAGGATACAGTTCTGTAGGTCTCATCTAGTCAGATTTTGGGAGGTACCCCTAGAAAATCCCATTTTAACTCTTAAGGGGAGTAGGGCGATCCAAGGGCGGTTTTGTAAACTCTGCTATCCCTTACAGAATTGTAACAAGTGTACTTCAAAAAATCTGGAAAATACAGTAGCGTGTCACCCAGGGGTCACCACTTTGAACATTTCATGCATGCTTTCAACTTCAGTATATGTGGATTCATGTTTTTTCTCCCCAACTTGTCATGCGTTTCCTTCCAAAGGTGACCAAGATGGAGTTTTCTGGAATAAAGAGGAGGAAGCTGAGGTTGGCAGGAGACCAGAAGAGTGCTTCTTACCCGCATAGCCTTCAGTTTTACCTGGAACCACCCTCTGAAAACATATCTCTGATAGAATTTGAGACCTTGGCTATTGATAGACTGAAATGTAAGTTATATTTAAATTGGAATAAGTAAATGCTTGAGAAGCTCAGTTATAATTTGTGAGGGTGAAGATCTTTATTCAGCAGTCCATTCACCAGCGTGTGCTGTTCACTCATGTATGTATTAGAATATTAGGACTGCTGTACTGTAAATGGCTAGTCTGAGAGAAGGCAGACCATATCTTTGCTCTAGTACCTGCAGAAAGACATCTAGAATAGTAGTCATAGGTATTGTTACTGCTTTAGGAGAAGTAAATAGTGTTACAGAAGCATAGCAGTGGGAGTAACTGACTTAGTCTGAATGTGTAAGGCTTAGAAAAGTCAAAATGAGATGTGGTGTTTGAAGGATGAGTGGAAAACTTCAACAGAGATGTGCAGGTTTTTTCCAGCTGACACATGCTAATACAAAAGTTTGGCACTGTGAAGGAGAATGTCATGTTTGAAGGCATGGTGATAAGTTCAGGGTGGATAGTGAAGTGTGAATAACTAAGGCCATTTTGTGCCATGCTTATGGCATAGGATTGGGTTGTTGCAGGATCTGGCCATGCAGTGGGATCCTGTTTTGCTCTCTGATTTGATGGGGAAGGAATGAACTACATGTGAATTGGAACTCTTAGCACTGATCTCATAGTTCATGTTCCAGTACTGTATATCCTTGTGGAGAAATTGAGTGAGGAAACTGTTTTTCATCCTTAGAGGAGCAGAGTAAAAGTACTTGTTTGTGGAATGTAAGAAAAAAGGAAAGGGGGAAGGGGTTTTAGAGAGTATAGTAGTGTCAGATGGTTGATAGAGATTAGGATACTGATGAAATATCACTTAGATTTGACACCTAGATAGGACCTGACCTAAGGTAGTGACAATAGCTGTTGATAGGATGGGAGAAATTTAAAGATACTAAGGTATTATCCATTTATTTTTGGGGTTGTTGTTGAGATTCAGGGCCTCACAGATGCTGTGCACACTACCACTGATCTGCATCCCTGGCTTCTAAAGGAGTTGACAGAATTTGTGGTGGTTTAGATACGATGAGTGAGGTAGCAGGTTAGGGTGGCTGAAGGTCCTTGAATGATGTGGTGAGTAGAAACTGGTAAGGGTGATGGGGATGGCAAGAAGAGGGGCAGGAGCAAGGGGACATGATTTCACCTGGATGTAACTTAAGAAGGACCATAAACCTGGATCACAGGTTTATGTTCAGGAAGCAATGCAGAAAATTTCAAACATTCAAAGAATTAAAAAATTTCTCAAAAGAATTCATCTAGCTGGGCATGGTGGCACAGGCCTGCATTCCTAGCATTGAGACAGGAAGCTCACAAGTTCGAGCCCAGTCTGGGCATCTTAGTAACTTAGTGAGACCATCTGTCATATCTCAGAAAGATCTTTTTCTTTTTTTTTTTTTTTTTTGGCCAGCTCAGCCTGCATGGTATGGGTGCCTGGGATCAAATTGCGGTCCCTGCATTTGCCTAAGCTTGCCTAAGCAGGTGCTTTAGTCTGCTGAGCTATCTCTTCAGACTATATGTCATGTCTCAGAATAAAAAATAAAATGATTGGGGGTGGAGCTCAGTGCAGAGGTCCTGGGTTCAGTTGTTAGTACTGAGAGACCTCTGTCCCTCAGAGATAGAGATAGAGACAGAGGCAGAGACAGAGAGTCATCTAAAGAATTGATGAGCCTTTTTACCAAGATAGTGCTGAAGGTGAAGAAGGAAGCTCCTGCCCCTCCCAAAGCTGATGCAAAAGCAAAAGCTTTGAAGGCCAAGAAGGCCATGCTGAACGGTATCCACAGCCACGAAAAGAAGATGTGGACATCACCCACTTTCCACTGTCCCAAGACACTGCAACTCTGGAGGCAGCCGAGATAGTCTCAGAAAAGCACCTCCAGGAGAAACAAGCTTGACCACTATGCCATGATCAAGTTTCCCTGTACAACAACATACTCATGTTCACTGTGGACATCAAAGGCAATACGCACCAGATCAAGCAAGCTGCAAAGAAGCTTTATGACATCAATGTGCCAAGGTCAATGCCTTAATCAGGCCTGATGGAGAGAAGAAGGCATGTGTACGACTGGCTCCTGATCATGGTGCATTGGATGTTGCCAACAAAATTGGGATCATCTAAACTGAGTCCAGCTGGCTAATTCTAAATATATACCTTTTTTCCCAGAAGGAAAAAAAAAAAAAAAAAAAAAGAATTGATGAGGGGCTTTAGAGATCTGTGAACAGCAGGTGACATCTATCAGGATAGTTTATCTGGATGGTATGATGGCCCCACTTCTTTATGGATTTGATTTTTTTCCTTGTCTGCCTCATCAGGACAGAAAAGCCTGATTGTTATGATTCTAAATGGCAGCTCTGCATGAAGAATACAAGCAAGAGGTGTTAGGTTTTTCTCCTGTGTGGAAGTAGTTGAAAACAGTGGTTTCCTGTAAGAAGATCCCACTGTCCTTTTCTCTTCCCTGGTTAAGAATCCCTGCTGTAAGATTGTGCTGTGGTATACAAATATTTTCTGTCTGTAGAAGATTATTCTCTTCCAAAACATTTGTAGTTTATAATTGTACAAAGTAACACGCTGACATATTCTAAAAAATGAATAATTGGAGAATTGTTGGACATTTTTTCTTAGATTTAGTTTGCTAAAGTTATCTTGCATTTATACTTTTCCCCCCTTTTTTAGTACTAAAAACAATTGAAAACCTTGGCGTGAGCTATGTGAAAGGAACTGAACAATATCAGAGTAAATTGGAGGCTGAAATTCGAAGGCTCAAGTTTTCCTTCAGAGTAAGTAAAAGGAAAAAAGCCTTCAGCTTGTCTGTGTTTACATACTGAGTGTCCGTTGTGGGAAGGGTCTGGTATTAGGCACAAGGCTTTTACGTAGCACCAACTACACAAGGGTACCTACAACCTACTGGGGTGATGGATGAGGAATCGTAAGATTGTGATATGGCTAAGTAGAAAGTTGACCCCAAAAGTGTTTGAAGTGGTGAAATATTTTAGCTGGATAGAGGGTATATAAGAAAGGAAGTTAAGAAACAGGTATTGATATGACGGAAATAGATCCAGATATAGGTTTGGATGAGATAATTTCAGTTCTTTGTTTCACCTGATTGAAAGTTTAGTAAAATGGTAATTATCTCGGAATACATATTAAGAAATGTGTTCTTGGCCAAGTGTGGTGGTGGGTGCCTGTAGTCCTAGCAGTTGGGAGGCTGAGGCAGGAGAGTCACTGTGAGTTGGAGGCCAGCCTACACTACATAGTAAACCCCTCAAAACAAAACAGACAAACCAAAAACCAGAAAATATGTTTTTGCACCTTTTTGTGTATGCAGAATTTCTTTATATCTGTTATGATTCTGATGCATTTATTTTGTTCATGTCATTGTTTTTAAGGAAAATTTAGAAGATGAATATGAGCCACGAAGAAAAGATCATATTTCTCATTTTATTTTGCGCCTTGCGTATTGTCAGTCGTGAGTATGCATTTATACCTTAACATTTCATGTTTTGGGCTATGCATTGATACATGAGACATTGACACACACTGAATGCACACTGGCTTGGGAACCAGTGTGTGACAGGTTGAACACTGTGGCAGTGAAGTGTTTGAAACAAGTTATTTAGGTGTAAAAAGTACTGAAAAAGATTTCTGTTGCTAAAGTTTGCTTGATGACACATTTAACTCTTAGAGTGACTTCATGTGGAATTTAAAATGAGAAGCGAATCCTTAGGAAAAAGGATTTTTATGTTTTTCTGAAAAGAAGGTAAATGTTTATGAGAATTAATCAAACACATACTTAAATTTGATATAAATTTTTGTAATAGTGCCACCCAGAGGGAGAAGGAATTGCTTTTTTTAAAGTCCTGATTTTTTTTTTCTCATTTAATTTTGGCCAAATACTATAGAGTTGTTTCTCTTTATTATGTTTATCAAGTAAGAATCCTGACTGGCTTACTATTTCAAGGTCAAAATTGAGAAATTATTCATCAAATATGGTCCTATTTAAAGAAGCATATGTATTCTATGTAATCTATACAGTGAATAAGTTGCTGATAATCTGTTAAAAGTAACCAAAAAAGAGAAATCATATTTTGTTCGTGGCTTTTTTTTTTTTTTTTTTGCAGGACTGGCATTGAAACTCATAACCGTACTCTTGTCAGGCAGGTACTTGTGCCATGGAGCTATCTCCTCGGCTCCTATTTTTTCTTTTAAGTGGCACCAGTAATTGAACTTAGGACCTTGTGCTTGCCGGGCAAGCACTTATCTCCCAAGTCCCCTTGTTTGTAAGGTTTATAATTTTACTTTTTACCCCATTTTCCAAGATTCATGACTTTTTTACAGTTGCATTAAGTGCAAGGAACTATTTTATGTTATTCAATAGCCAGGTGGGCCCAAAGTACTCTGTATTTGAACTTTATGTTCATAATACCCCTTAAACTTACAGTGAACATGCCCTTGGTGCATTATGGTTTCTGGTACAGTATTTCTTTATCACTGTAGAAACCTGACTGCTTTTAAGTGCTGTCTGTTGGCATCCTGCTTGTCTTTAGATATCATTTCATAGAAATTTGTGATAATAAGTAGTGGAGTTTTAAATTTACATTCATAATTTCCTCTTTCTATTTCAGTGAAGATCTTAGACGTTGGTTCATTCAACAAGAAATGGATCTCCTTCGATTTCGATTTGGTATTTTACCAAAGGACAAAATTCAAAATTTCTTAAAGGATAGCCATTTGCACTTTGAGGCTGTAAGTATATTTTTGTCACTATTTCCACTTGCTTTCATCTTTTCTCTCTCCCTTTTGTATTAAGTTCTGGTACTAATGTGTGGAGTTCATTTTCTTTACATTCTCTTCTTAAGTTTTTACCTGAAAGACTAGCTAATAGCTTTGCATTTAAGTGTATTGATTTACAATAATGAAGTTTAGAGGGCATACCACTTTCTGTTAAAAGTTAGATGTGAATAAAATCTAATTGGATGGTTTTCAAAACTAATTTTTGAAGGCAAATCTGAATTATTTACATATGGTAATAATATGCAAAAGAAATATTCAGAATATTTCTTATAGGTAGTGGCTGGAAATAGAATCTATGTATTTTAGGTGGATCTGTGTTGTGTGGAAAAGTAGAAAAATTCTGTTTTGGGCCTGGGCATGATAGCAAGTGTGTCATAAACATGTAGTATCTGTTATGTGTTAGGAGCTACTTTCTTTAGTTCTCTCATTTCCTTCCTATAAGTGTCCCTTGTCAGCTTTCTACACAAAGTCTCCTGAGCTAGGTATGGTTGTTTGGCCTGGGATCCTCTGACCCAAACCTACTATGTCTTCACTTGCTGTTGGATTTGATCTTTTGTGAAGTCTGTTACTGTTAGTATTAGTTCTGTTTAGCTTGTACTTTCATATTAGAAAAAAATGTGTTGACCTCTTCTAGTAGAGATTTCCTGCACTCTTGGTATATGATGCTTTGGGTGATTTATCATAAAATAATCTCTTGTTTTGTATTTTTAGTAAGGATCTACAGGGTTACAGGGTCTCACTATGTAGATCAGACTCATAGTGATTGGCTTGTGTTCAGTTTGGGAGAAATGCTGGAATTACAGGAGTGTGCCACCTCGTCTAGTCTCAGTTGCTTTCACAGTGCGCCCCCGGGGCCAGGCCTACACTGCAGGCCAGGGCTAGAACCCTGGCCTCTGCATCTGCCTAAGCAGGTGCTTTAATTTGCCTAGCTATTTGGGCAGCTCTAATAATCTTATAAAATATGTGTCCTGTATTGTATTGTTTCTCTTGCAAAACCCCAAACTATGACACCCTTGGTGGGAGTTCTAGGGAGAACAACCCAGAGGTACTGGTTCTTTTTTTTTTTTTTAATGAACAGAACATATTTATTGAGAGAAAGAAAGCTCCTGTCCGAGAGAGGGACAAGGAGGGGGGGTCCCAAGTAAGTGTCCCCCCAAATATTTATTATTTACTTACTTATTTATATTATGGCCAGCTCAGCCTGCTGGGGGGTGGGGTGGGGTGGGGGGTAGGGTGTGGTGGGAGGGTGGGGCTGGCACAGCATGTGGTGCTGGGGATCGAACCACAGTCCCTACAGTTACCTAAGCTTTCCTAAGCAGGCGCTTTAGACCACTGAGCCATCTCACTGGCCCTAACTGGTTCTTCTTAAGAGTACTGAAATTTTTTGTCTCTTTTACAGAAGTCTTAATACCTTCTGTCAGGATTCCATAAACCACGTAGGCTAACTTCTTAGATTATAAGTAGGGCATCTTGGTCCTTTTTCTGTGTCTATGACAAAATTCCTGAGACTAGGGAGTTATTTTATTTTTTGTCTTTTTGAGATGGGGTCTCACTATTGCAGCTTGGGCTGGCCTTGAGCTCACTTTGTAGCTTAGGCTGGTGTTGAACTCACCATGATTCTCTTGCCTCAACCTCCAAAGTGCTGGGATTACATTACAGGCATGCGTCACCACACCTGGCTAACTAGATAGTTAAAGAAAAGAGGTTTTTGGTTTATTTAGGTCATAGTGGTGGAGACTAAGAAATCCAGAATCTGGGTGTCATATCTGGTAAGGACTCTAGCATGGCTAAGGAACAGAAGGAAAGGTGAGAAAATGTAGAAAAAAATGGAAAGGCAAGTGTGTTTTATAATTATTTGCTGTCTTGGTAAATAAAGAAGTGCCAAGACAAGAGGAAATGATAGGTATATCTTTTTTTTTTTTGCAGTATTGGGGGTTGAATTCAGGACTTTCACCCTGAGCTATTTGCCCAGCCCATTATTTAATTTTATTTATTTGGCACTGGTGATCGAGCTCAGGAACTTGCACTTCTCCAGGAGGCATTTATGCCACTGAGCTATGTCCTTGGCCCTGAATTTTTTAAATTTTTGAGATCTACACTCTTAGCACTCTTCTGAAAATTTCAGATCTGAAAGAACTAGGGGAAGGATTAGTAGCCACGTGAAGTGTGCTAAAGAAGAAGGTTATTCATAACACTTGTCAGAGACAGGGAAGACTACTCAAGGAAGAGTACTATAGTAAGATTTTGTAATAGGGTAGAAAGTTGAACTCAATTCTGAATGTGACAGGAAAAATGGAAATTTATAACCAAGGAGCATGGTAGCATGTTAGCAAATGGAAAATTATAAAGAGATGGGGTAGTTCTTTGCAGACTTCACCTAGGGATTTTTTTGGTGATGAATGGATAGTTAAGATACTGAAAGTGATCAGACCAAGAATGGTAAAGGATTTTCCCTAAAGGATCTGCAAGCTTCTTGCTTAAGCTGACTAAGCAAGCCCTTTTTGATAAAAGGTGATTCATGTGCCTGAATAGACTTTGGTCAAAGAGTGAGTCCTTACCTTCTAAGTGAGGAAGTAAATTTTTTCTATTTAAAGATTGGATCAAGTAAGTGATGGTTCAGAGCATGGTGCTCTGTAGTGTATTAATCCGAAATTAATTCCTGGAGAAAATGGATACATTGCAAACTTTTGTCTTCAGTTTGTTTTGTGGATACTAAACATCTTTAAAGTGAGTAATGTGAAATACCTTTTTCAGATTAGATTTCTCAGGTACATATATGTTACATATGAAATGAGCCTTTTATAAAATTGGACAGTTTTGAGGGATTACTTCACTTTGTTCTGTATAAAAGTAGAACAATTAGTGATTTAATTGGAACCCTTTATGTGTTTCTGTTGCCATTGCATACCTTTGGTTTCTTTCTGAAGAAGCACAGTTATTCACATAGTGCTTCCTTCTATACTTATGTTCTCTTGGTGGGTTTGACATCAGATAATTATGGAAGTCAACCTTGTGTTATTTATGTTGATCAGCTATAGTAAAATGTTGATAAATTTTCTGTTTGGAATATGGGGAACACGTTTGTTGAATTTTCAGTTAATTGAAGCCTAACTTTATATGTGTCACTGGGAAACACCATAGCAGATGGTCCTTCATGACAATATTGAAGAGTTCACAAAATTTGAGTTTTGCTTATCAAGCTACAAAATTAGATTCTGCTTATTATAAGACAGTTTAAACCTAGAGACACTACGGCAAATATGAAACTTCATGCTGTATTACACTTGAAGGTTAAAATTAACATATGCAAACATTTTCAAAATAACTTGTAAAAATCATTTCTTTTTTTTAAAGTTTTCATGTATTTGATTTTCCTTATGCTTATGACTTTGCCCTTGAAAAAAGTATGAATTTAAATTAGCTAAAGTTTCCCATACATAAAAGTGTTTTATAATATTATGCGTATATATGGTATATTGGTTCATGAACTTAATTTGTTCTCTGATTTGGGAGTAGATAGCCATGTTTGTGTTTATGTTGATAAGGTGACCATGGTTGTTAGTTACTTGCTGCAGACTTTATAAATAAAAACAAAATTTTGCTAGGTACATCTGTTAAAGAACCACATTATTTGGTAAACAAAAGCATTTGTGAACTGAGGTACCATGGTACATATGCAAATATAAATTTTAGATCTAAAATAATGGAATTAATTTTATGAAATATCTCTAATGTTAGATATTCTGTGTAATTTAACATTTACGTGTGAGGTTTTACTCATATTTTTTGAAAATGTACTGAAAAAAGATACAGAACTTTCGTATGTGTTTTTTTTCATCCCACAGTCTTCCTGATCTGTGTCTTCCTGCAGTTTCTCTGAAGGTTTATTCTTTTTTATTTGAAGTCCTCACTTATGGATGAGTTTGAAGTCTAGGTCACGTTGCCTTATCCTAGGTGTTTTAAAAACTTAATTAATTAATTAGTTAATTTGATACAGGGTCTCCCTAGCAGTTCAGACTGGTAGTGATCTTCATGTTTTAGCTTCTGCGGTATTGGGATTATAGGGCTATGTTAAGGAACTTCCCTCAAACCAGATTTCTGTATTTTTTTAATACCTCTTTATTAAGCAGTTATCAAACCTTTAATTGTAGTTTTCTATTTTGCTTTTCTAAGACATCTGAGAGATATAAGAAAGATGACATTATAGATTAATATAAAAATTCATGGTCATGGACACAATTAGATATTCAAGACTCCTAGATATTTTGAAATGTGTAAATCAAAGAGTATGTTACTAAATGTGTGAGGAGATTCTTAGTAGCACTGAAATGAAGTAGAACACACAGTGGTGGTGACAGGGCTCATCAAAAGGATATAGGTGTGGGGTATGCATTTAGAGATTCATGTTAATGTAGGATATTAAACTGTAAATTTGCTAAGATTTTAACTGACAGTTCTTTTTTTCTTTGTATTTTTTAGTAAGGGTCTATAGGGTCTCACTACATAGATCAACCTCCCAAGAGCGTGCCACCATGCCCAGTCTCAATCACTATCTCAGAATGCCCTGAATGGCATGCTGGGATTAAACCCCAGCCATGTCCGCCTAAGTAGGTGCTTTAGTGTGCTGAGCTATTTGGCTGGCCTCAACAGTTCTTGACAGAACTAGAAACTAAACTAAATATATTGAGTATATCAGAAGTAATTTTCCTTGTGTGCTACATATGCTAACTCTAGGAAAAGCATTATATTCATGCAGCTTAGTTGTTGAGGGACTCATTGTCTAGCCTGTTACCTTTTCCATACC
>PVKN010007990.1:0-25651 GCA_004027915.1 Capromys pilorides
AAAAAAAAAAAAAAAAAAAAAAAAAAGACAAAAGATGAAACAAATGCATACCCCATTCTAGTCAGGGTTTTACTAGAGGAACAGATATAATACAAGGACCAGATATAACACAAGATGTGCCAGTCCTGGAGTCAGATGGGGAAGTGTGCTGAGAGCGTCTGCACACTGCCCACTGAAGGATTCAGTCCCAAGGCTTTTATACTCACTGCAGTGTTCCATCCCTACTGGTCTCTACTGGTCTTAACAGGTTTCTACTAGTTCCTAACATCTTAACAGTCAGCCATTATGCCTGAAAAAGAAGGCAGAAGAATTTGCTATGGAAAGCTAAAGGGTCCAAACTAGAGGCTGACGGAAAGCTGAAGGGTCTAAACTAGAGGCTGATGAGTCTGTGCAGGAAGCCAGGAGATAAAGTCCAAACTGAGTTATTCTGGGTCAGGGCCCTCATGGCTCACAGCCAGGCAATGTGGCCAAATTGATAAAATGTATTGACGACCAGACATCCAGACAAGTTGACACAACATATCAACCACTATAATCCACCCCTTCTCAACTTGGCAACTAGACACATTTCTTTAAACCAGTCCCCAGACACAGAGATATGCATATAATTGCAACAAACATTGTTATAGCTATACTGTCCTACATATAAACAGAAATGCACTCATACTTTCAACATTGACATAGGTTAATCCATATTATATTATAATACAACTATATACAGAGATGAAATTGTACAATTATAATCCCCTTTTCTGTAGCTGATCATGAGGTAGTAGCTGGTATTGAGAACTACCTTCTTCTACTACCCATTCTGTATTCCCTTGGCCCTCAGCAAGTACCTCAGTAGTTCTTGGTTCTTTCCCTGGTGGAGTGACTCATACCTTCATTCCTGAAGGCTCTGGACCATTTGTCATTGTGCCTGTATTAGGTTGTTATAGCTTCCCATTCACCTTAATAACAGGGCATGGCAATACTAAGAGGCACCCCAAGGAATCTCCTGCACTCCATGTGTATTCTTCCTTTCCTCCACTGTGGAGTAGTAATCCAATTTCCCCTTGATAGTCTGGGTCAGTCACCCCTGACAACACCGTGATTCCTTTTTTAGCTTGCTTACTCAAAGGCATGAGGAGTCCAAAGTGACCAGAGGGGAATCTTAGCTTCCAGTTCAACGGTATCATTGCTGTGCTTCCTGGTACAAGTCTTCCCCCCTCTGGGCCTAGGACTTCTAGTCCAGAAGAACATAAGGTTGTGGGGTCAGGAAGCAAGAATTTTGCTAGTGGATCACTAGGGGTAATGGTGAGTGGCACCATTCCTACTCCCACCCCTTGACTCCTGGACCCATGAATCCTGGCTATGAGAGTCATGGTACCATACAGAGGGTGCTGATTCAAAGCATATACAGTCTGCTGAAGCATCTTACCCTAGCCCTGCAAACTACTGTCACCTAGCTGGCATTGTAACTGCATCTTCAAAAGCCCATTCCATCATTCTATCAATATAGCTGCTTCTGGATGATGAGGTACATGGTAAGACCAGTGAAATCCATGAGCATGAGCCCACTGCTACACCTCGTTGGCTGCAAAATATGTTCCTTGGTCAGAAGCAATGCTGTGTAGAATACCGTGGCGGTGGATAAGGCACTCTGTAAGTCCACGGATGAAAGTTTTGGCAGAAGCATTACGTGCAGCAAAAGCAAATCCACATCCAGAATATGTGTCTATGCCAGTGAGGACAAAGCACAGTCCCTTCCATGATGGAAGTGGTCCGATATAATCAACCTGCCACCAGGTTGCAGGCTGATCACCCCGGGGGATCGTACCATATTGGGGACTCAGTGTTGGCCTCTGTAGTTGGCATATTGGGCATTCAGCAGCAGCTGTAGCTAGATCAACCTTGGTGAATGGAAGTCCATGTTGATGAGCCATCATGGCCACTCAGTTCATGGGCCCACTGGGCAATAATAGGAGTGGCCGAGGAAGAAGTTTGGCCACTATCCACAGAACGGGTCATCTTTTCCACTTGATTATTAAAGTTGTCTTCTGCTGATGTCACCTTTTGGTGAGTATTCACGTGGGAAACAAATATATTTACATCCTTTGCCCATATGGAGAGGTCTATCCACATACCTCTTCCCCAGATATCCTTGTCACCAATTTTCCAGTCATGCTCTTCCCAAATTCCTGACCATCCAGCCAAACCATTGGCTATGGCCCATGAGTCAGTATGGAGTTGCACATCTGGCCATCTCTTTCTCCAGGCAAAATGTACTACCAGGTGCACTGCCCAAAGCTCTGCCTCACCGTGAAGATTTCCCTTCACCACTCTCCTATAGTGATGTCCCAGAAAGGGGCTGTAATGCTGCAGCTGTGTACTTGCAGGTGGTACCTGCATAGCATGCAGAGCCATCTGTAAACCAGGCCCTAGTCTTCTCTTCCTCTGACAGCTGATTATATGGTACACCCCACAATGCTATGGGTGCATGCTGGGAGACAGAGAGCAAAACAGCATGTGTAGGAGCCATAGATATCTGGGAAACTTCCTCATGTAATTTACTTGTGCCCACTGGGCCTGCCCTGGCTCTGTCACGAATGTACCACTTCCATTTAATGATGGACTGTTGCTGGGCACGTCAAACCTTATGACTTGATGGATCAGATAATACCCAGGCCATGATAGGCAACTCAGGTCTCATGGTGACCTGGTGTCCCATAGTTAAGCATTCAGTTTCCACTAATGCCCAGTAGCAGGCCAAGAGCTGTTTTTCAAAGGGCGAGTAGTTGTCTCCAGAAGATGGAGAGCGTTGCTCCAAAATCCTAAAGGCCTCCTCTGCAATTCACCTATGGGGGCTTGCCAGAGACTCCAAACAGCATCCTTATCTACTACTGATACTTCAAGTACCATTGGATCTGCTGCATCATATGGTCCCAGAGGCAGGGCAGCCTGGACAGCAGCCTGGACCTGTTGCAGGGCTTTATCCTGTTCTGGGCCCCACTCAGAATTAGCAGCTTTCCAAGTCACTCTGTAAATGGGCCATAGTAGGATACCTAAATGAGGAATACGTTGCCTCCAAAATCCAAATAAGCCCACTAGGCACTGTGCCTCCTTTTTGGTCATGGGGAGAGGAGGGAAGCCAGATGCAACAACTTATCTTTTACTTTAGAAGGAATATCTCTACATGCTCCACACCACTGGACTCCTAAAAACTTCACTGAATTTTTGTGGGATTTATTTGCCACCCTTTGGCTCTCAAATGCTGTACTAACAAATGCAAGGTGGTTGCCACCTCCTGCTCACTAGGCCCAATCAGCACAACATCATCAATGTAATGGACCAGTGTGATACCTTGACAAAGAGAAAAGCAATCAAGGTCCCTGTGAACTAAGTTGTGACACAGGACCACAGAGTTAACACACCCTTGTGGTAAGACAGTGCAGGCATATGTCTGGCCTTGCCAAGTGAAGGCAAATTGCTTCTGATGGTCCTTATGGTATGGAGAAGAAGGCATTTGCCAAATCAACAGCTGCATAGCAACTGATAATATGTTAATCTGCTCAAGCAAGGAAACCACATCTGGTTCTGCAGCTGTGACTGGAGTCACCACCTGGTTCAGTTTATGGTAATCTACCATCATTCTCCAAGACCCACCTGTCTTCTGCACAGGCCAAATGGGAGAATTAAATGGAGATGTGGTGGGGACCACCACCCCTACATCCTTCAAGTCCTTGATGGTGGCACTAGTCTCTGCAATTCCCCCAGGAATGCAATACTGCTTTTGGTTCACTATTTTACCAGGCAAGAGCAACTCTAGTGGCTTCCATTTAGCCTTGCCAACCATAATGCCCTAACATGACAGGTTAGGGCACCAATATGAGGATTCTGCCAAGTACTGAGTATGTCTGTTCCAATTATACATTTTGGAACAGAGGAAATGACCACAAGATGGATTCGAGCACCTATTGGACCCATTGTGAGTCGGACCTTTGCTAAAAGTCCGTTGATCACCTGCTCTCCATAGGCCCCTACTCTTTCTCAAGGGCCATGGTGGTGTTTTGGATTCCCTGGAATCAGTGTTAGTTCAGAACCAGTGTCCAGTAGTCCCCAAAATGTCTGATCATTCCCCTTTCCCTAATATACAGTCACTCGGGCAAAAGGCCTTAGGTCCCTCTAGGGAAGCATAGGAGAAAGATTGACTGTACAAATCTGGGGACATTAGGGTCCTTCCCCAAGGAGCCCTGGCCTTTCCATCATTCAAGGGGTTCTGTAAACTGGCTCAAGTCTGGGAACTGGTTGAAGAGCCAGGATTGCTTACTATTACGGTTTTAAGTAGGTCTCTGTTCTTTCGCCTCCAAATTCTTTTGTTTATATAGATCTAGAAAAAATTTTGTAAGTTTCCCATCTATTTCATTTTTGGGAATACCGTGGCTAATCAGCCAACGCCATAGGTCTATGTGTGTCAGATTATTCCAGTCATTGTTCTGCTTCTGCTGTCCATGGAGATTAAGTACTGTCACTTGACCTCTGCCACTTTGGGATCCAATCAAGCTCATGGCCCTTAAATTTCCTAGTTGAGTAACTGCTGTCCCCACCATAAGGTCTGGCATACAGAGAAGGGCATTGACAGGGCTCTTCCGGAATGCTGGTGCTCCCCTCACAAATCTGTTTCTCAATGTGTTAGTGAAGGGCATATTTTCAGGATCTTCCAAATGTGGAGGATTAGGTTAACACAACAGATCCACTCCAGCATTCCCATTTCCCTAAGCCTCTGGATCCCTTCATCTACAGTGAACCATGGAATATCAGGCATCTCTATCTCATTCACTGTAGGCTATCTTTTGAGCCACACTTCTGCCAGCCAGCCAAATAGACTATTAACACCTTTCTTTACTCCACGAGCCACAACATTAAATTCAGAGTCCCTACTTAGTGGGCCCATATCAACAAACTCAGCCTGATCCAGGTGTATGTTTTTCCACCATTATCACATACTCGTAAAATCCATTCCCAAGCTTGCTCATTAGGCCTGTGCTTATAAAAGTTAGAAATCTCAAGAAGGTCCTTGGGAGAATAATGGGTCTCCTCATGAATCACCTTATATACTTCACCTTTTGGTGACGTCTGTGATTGAAGCCTGGTTATGGGCCTAGAGGCAAAAACGGGTAATGAGGGTGGGTCCAGAGGGGTCCCACCAGTATTCTGTTCATTCCATGCAGGATTGGTTTCTCCAGATATATTAGGAGACACTAACATGGCAGAGGGTAAAGGCAGTGCCACAGTAGGTGGTGAAATCTCTTTCTCAGGTAAAATAATCTCATTAGCATCTAAAAACTCAGCCTCTTCAGGATCCTCCCACACATCTCCATTCCAATTCATGGAATCCCATTCTTTTCCAATCAGTGCCCTCACTTTTGCTTCAGATACCCTTTGAGGCTGAGCATTTAATTGACATTGCAGTTCAGCCAATCGAATTATGAGGGACTGCATTTGGGTCTCTGCAACCTCAGCCTTGTGGCTAAACAGAGATTATCTGTCAGGACACACTTAGAAACCTTTAAATTTTTTATCTGAGTCTGGAGGTGGGAAATGGTGTCTTCAAGCTCCTTATCTTCATTCAAAAGTTTGTCCAATGAGGCTAAGACAAACCAGCTGGCATCACTATATTCCTTACTTTGCCAAAGAGATTCAAAATTTTTCTGCATGGAATCTCTAAATTCCTAAGATCTCACAAGTGGTGAATTAGGATAATCAAATGGATCTATATGGCATGTTAGGTTAAAAACCTCATGCCAAGGTGTATCAATATGTTCCTTAATATCAGAAGAGACCATGGTATCTTTAGGTCTCATCAAATCTCGAAGCCAATTCCAGGAACACTTAAGGCCATTAAAAAGCTCCATCACTATATTCTGTTTCTCTAACCCCGTGCCTGGTACCATATTCTGTTCTTAACAGTCTCTAATGGTCAGCCATTGTGCCTGAAAAGGAAGGCAGAAGAATCTGCTACAGAAAGCTGAAGGGTCCAAACTAGAGGCTGATGAGTCTGTGCCGGAAGCCAGGAGATAAAGTCCAAACTTATTTATTCTGGTGCAGGGCCCTCATGACTCACAGTGTGAAACAGGCAGGCAATGTTGCCAAATTGATAAAATATATCTACCACCAGGCATCCAGCCAAGTTGACACAAGGTGTCAACCAATACACCCTCTAAGGATAAACATCGGAGATTGATATTCTAAATAGGTCTCTATCATCTTAAAAAAAAAGCCAAGAGTCACTAATGCAGTCCCCTATAGAAAAAGCCCCCACTCTGTATTGATGCTGGCTTGCTACAGGTCTTGCTTCTTCACTTGCTCCTGGATTTAATAAATTTCACCTCAGCAACTGTGCCTGAAGTCTTATTTGTTGACTATAGTTTTGTTCCACCCCATGTCCACCTAGTAAGTTCCCATGTTTTCCACCTTAGACCCACCTCACCTCATGGCTTTGCTTTATAAAAATCCCTAGAAAAGGCAGATCCTTGAGCAAAGCACTCAAGCCCCCCTTCTGTCCCTCTCTCAGACTGAAACTGTACGTCACGTTCCATTTCAAAAGTATAACTTAAAAATGTAGGGGCTGTGGAGATAGCTCAGTAGAGTAAGTGCTTGCCTGGCAAGTGCAAGGACCTGAGTTCAATCCCTGATTTCACAAAAAAAAAAAGTAAATATTATTCTAAATACATTTCAATATAATTCTAGATACATGTGAAAAAAATAAAGCCTAGCTTCTCCACCTGAAAAAAGAAAAAAAGATTGTCCTCTACTTATCCAGTTGTTTTGCTGTTAGCATAATCTTAAGCACCATTCAATATTAAGATTAATCTTGGCAATAATGCAAATAGTAGGACTGGAGATTCTATTAAAACCCTGCTATTGGAAGTAAGACTTTCAAATCATCTGCTACAGTCAGATATCTGGTATTCACATGAAAATTACAGTAATAACTTTATCCACTGTCTCTGTTACTTTTCTCTTGTTGTTGGGACAAAATACCTGACAGCTGAAATTAAAGAATGAAAGGTTTATTTAGCTCACAGATTGTGCAGTTTTCAGTCCATAGTCAGCTGGCTCCAATGCAAAGTGGCACATGACAGAGGATAGCAGTTATGGTGGTGAAAACAGCAAACCTGCAATGGCAAAAAGGGAGGAGCGACGGCAGAGAGGAAGCCTCTCTCCCCGCCTTACATTGCATTCAGTCTATCTGCTCCAGGGTGGGCAGTGGGGCACTCACACCCATAATCCCAGCATTGGATCATGAATTAGTCACAAACTCTAGAAGCCTGCCCAGTGACTGCATGAGGCTTTAGGGGGACACCTAGACACAAACAATAATGCCCACAGTTAAAAACATTTGAGCAAATACTACTGTAAGATTACAGTAACTGCAGAGGTCAAAAGATGATCCATTCTGAGAAGAAGAATCTGAGTCTGAAGTGAAAGAACAAAACCAAACCCCCACAGAATGAGCGTTTTATATAGGCAACGGCAAAATGCCATGTTGATGTAATGAAGGGATTGGGGAAAAAGGAGGAAAAACAACCTGACTAGGCCATTAGATTAGAATTGTCAGTATTTGAAAACAATGATTTTTCTGTGGAAAGTGATTTGGTTGCCATGTGTTATGGGGCGTATCTAGGTGTCCCCAAAGCCTGATGGCCCGCAGGTGGTGCTTGCAGGAGGCGACTGGACCACGGATGTGTGGTGCTGGCTTAGCCCACTGGTTGGTGGGCACAGTTCTGGGTGTGGACGTGGCAGTACTGAGGACAGCTGACCTGCGCTGGAGTAGACGGCACTGGCAACTAGGCCAGTGGCCTGCACAGAACAGAGGAGGAGGAAGTCCACTGCCTCCTGCCCTCCACGCCCTGAGCTGTTTCTGCTCTCCCACGCTGGCCAAACCCTACAACTACGGACTGCTACTTCTGTGAACCCTGAGCTGAAATAACCACTTCCTCCTTTAGCTTCGGATTGTCAGGTATGTGATCTTAGCAGTGAGAAAATACCTAGCTTTCTTTAGATACTATCAGAGGACAGAAAGGAAACCATCTACAGGTCCAACAAGGAAATGGGGAGCAAAACCAGTGCCATTGCCCCTTTGCACATGATTTATGCAATTTTTTAAAAGGCTACAAATGGCATTATTATAGGTAGCCAAGTCGGGTAGAAATTGATACACAGGCAGAGACAGACTGAGTTCTCAAGGAAGTTAGCAGAAAAAAATAAAAGTATCAGAACTGCGTGGCGGTTCATCCACAGGCCAGCCTAAGATAAAGAGCCAATGGCCAGAGCTCCATGTCCCCCACAGGAATAAGCAATATTATTTTGTAGTTAGCACCACCTGGTCTAGGAAGCCCATGTAGGCATCAGTTACCCAGGGAACCACAGAGTCCAGATGCACTCTTTTCCCAAGACACCTTTGTTCTTTCCATGCACCCTTGCTGTGCAACGATCTTCCCTAAGGGATCACTGTTAGCTAAAAGGTTATCCTTACAATCCTAAGGCTTGATTACTCCCTGTCCACGTTGTACCCACACTGTGACTCCATTGTATAAATTGCCCCTGACAAAGGGCCTTGATGGCAACCCACTGCTAGGACCTCTCCTGTCTCTAAGGTGTCATCAGTAAATACGTGCTCCCCTAACCTCTATTGCTCTTTGGTATTTATTCTTTAATTTCATGGAACATAAATTCAGCACATCTGATATCTAGCAGGTTGGGAATTATATTTCTCCCATACCAGTAGTAATTGCTGACAGGCGCAGAGCCCAGTACCAACAGCACATAAAACACTGGCTGGCGGGCTCTGCCCTGCACGTGTCTCCCTTGGCTGCTCTGGTTTTTCCAGAAAAGTTTCTGTACCTGGTTATTCATAACCAAGCAGACATCTACAAATTGAAAATTCAAGCTGGCTCCTGTACAACAAGTAGAGAAATAGGAAGAATTTCCCAAAAGGAAAGGATGCTGGGGAAAAAACAGGAAGAGGAGCCTGCAACACTAAGGTGAGGCACCGCCAAGAGCCCATCAGCATTGTCCGGCTTGTCTCAGTCACAGGCCATTGTTTATTATTACCTTTTTTCCATCTTTTTTTATTGCATTTAATAAGAAATAAGAATGTGACAGTTTCAAAACACATCAGTAGTGCATTTCCAGTATTTGACACAACGCATATTGTTGTCCTCCTAGTAGTTATACAGAGCACAGGGTGTAGACGTGGTAATTTTTCTAATCATTTTTGGTACAAAAAAATTTCTTCTCACTGAACTAGGAGAAAGTAGTTGTATACATAATCCAATGTTCCATAATTGCAGTGGGTTATTGGCAAAACTGGCAATGATGGAAGCTGTTGATTTAAGCCTTTTACAGCTCAGCATACTAATCTAGCTTTATGTTTTATGCCTCATGGTTAAACGTTTCTGCTGGGTAGTTAAGGGCAAGTTAAAGCAAGACCTGCATAACAAAACATGGAACTCTTGTACCTCCCAAGGTCAGTCAAATACCCTCAGGATTTACTTTGAAATCATGGACAATGCTTTGTAGAACTGTTGTCAGTGTTAGCCATCTGAATAAGTCATGGCCATTGCTTGACCAATTTATTATTGCCTTTTAAATTAACCTCCTTTTCAGCTTTTCCTTGAGTATTCAAGTTGATTCATGGGACCCAGAGGCAGGAAGCAAAGTGGAAATAGTGTACATGTTGGGTCAGCTTGAGTCTTCCAGAACCTGTTCTACCCTTCCTATTTCCAAGCCTTAACATGCCTAAAATATACAAAGTTAATAAGAGGAAAATAGGAATTGGCCAGATAGCTCAGCAGACTAAAGCACCTGCTTAGGCAGAGAGCAGCGGCCAGGGTTCGATCCCCAGGGTGCCACGCCAGCCTCGCCCCCAGGGCACATTGAGACTGCGACTACAACTGGGCATGGTGGCACACACCTGTAATCCCAGCATTTAGGAGGCTGAAAACAGGTGAATCACTAGAGTCCCATCTACATAGTGAGACCCTGAACACCCTGTGCTAAATTTAAAAAAAAGGGGAGGGGGAAGGGGGATAGCTAACAGTCATACGAGTGATTGCAAAACAATTTCGTGCCTCCAGGTCTCACTACTCATAAAAGCCTCTCAAAATTAACCTAATGAGAGGCAAAAGTCAACAGCCACAAACATTATCTCAACTAAATTATTTTATTTTCCCCAGAGGAATAAATATGCATTTCATTGAGTTTTAGTAATAAAATAAAAAATAAATAAAAATCATCTTTCTTTGTAAAACAACAAAGAAAGCTTAGCCATTGTATAACAAACTGCCCAGGACATGATACAAATAGAAGGAAACAAAGCAGAAGGAGAGATGGTAGTGAAAAACGAAAATCCCAAGGAAAAGGTCGAGGCGGAGAGAAGCTAAATCAAATTAAAAACAGCAGGGATCACAAAGGGCCACTGAACAGCTCGAATGAAAACTGACTTGTGGAGAACATGCCCGCCACCGTGTGGAACACGAGATATTGCAGACGGCTTGTCCTCTGGCAACAAGCGACAGTACTTTCCACGCACTTCTCCAATGAACCAAGTGAAATTAAGTAGAAAGGACCCGTAAACTGACTTCCCACTTCCAAGCTCTTCTTAGAAGAAACGATAGCTTGTCTTTTTGTCTCCCAAATATTAAAGGTAACTTAGAATTAACCTAAAGATAATGGAATGTTGTAAGTAAATCGGTCTTAATACCAGTGCCAAGACAGCTGGCTCTGGACCTCCTTCCTTTGTAAACGTCACTGAGCACATGTTATGTCACCTTAGCTACCAATGTAGGCACTGGCCACGGCCACAACTGCTAGCCCTTATGGAGCAATTGTCACATAGGAGCTGAGTAATCGATAAATAGCTAAGTAAATATAAAGTCCCAAACGATTTTAGGTTCTGTGACAGCAAATGCACCTGGGTGTCATCAAGCAGTGTGAGGTAAGAGGTTACAGTACTGTGGAGGGTAGCTATAATAGTGAAATGGAGTAGACAGAACCTGAAATAAGAGATGGAGTGGTCACGTGGCTGCTGAAAATGACTGGCTGTAGAAGCCCAGAAACTTAGGTGCGTGGGCTCTGTCAGAGCTTAGACTCACCCGAGCTCGGATCCCAGCTCTACCATTTGTTGTTCTGTTATTTCAGTTCTCTAAGCTCCCGTTTCTTCCACAATATGGGGAAAACAACATCATATAAACGTCATAAAGCTCAGCTACATATAAAAGAAAGCCAGACATATGGCCAGATGTGTTGCAAAGAAACATTAGCTAACACCTGCGACAGTTTGACCACGTGACCCTGTGCATCTATTATACACAGATGTTTGAATTTTTTTAATGTATTTTAGTACAGGGTTTATAGGATCCCACTACACAGATCAGACTCCTAGTGATCCTCCTGCTTGCAGCCTCTCAAGCACTGGGATTACAGGCCCGTGCCACCATGTGCAGTCTTAGTCGCCATCTCAGTGCATCCTGGGGGCAGGGCCAGTGTGGCATGCCAGGGATCAAACCTGGTCCCTGTGCCTGTCTAAGCAGGAGCTTTAGTCCTCTCAGCTATTGGGCCAGTCCTCTGAAAATTCTTGAGTCTGACATTTTATGAGATTTTCGGTAGTAGTTGATACTGATTGCATGCTTATTCTATAAGCCTTATATAAATTCTTGCAATACGTCAAGGAAAGGAAACATTTCCATCTTCCAAATGAGAAAACTGAAAATCAAATAAATTCAGTAGCTTGCCCCTGTCATTCACCCAGCTAACCCAAGACAGAATTCACATGGAGCCCGCGGGCCGTGGCATGCAGGCTCCAGGCGCGGAGCTGCCCGCCGACATGCTCTGCTGCAAGCTGAGCACTGGAGGCCGAGCTGGAGCCCAGATTGTCCAAAGCTTCCCCCTTCAACTCCATCTCATTTACACTTTTTTGATTTCATTGTAAAGAGCTTCGAACATGGCAATTACACCAAAACTGCACCTGTATGGTACCAGAAGAAGCAATCAGAAATCCATGTCATACCAACTAGTATAGTCTTTTTTAAAAATATAAGTAGCCCACTTAGGAGTCGTGAAGTCAACTTAGTTCACTGTAGCCAGATTCTATTTTTTCTTTTAAAAGAATAGGTAGAACACGAAGTATCACGGCATTAGAGTTTGTGAGTATTTGTTCCCCCAAAGCTTCATGCAGTCATTGAGGTGCAGTTCTACAGTTTGTGATTAATTCATGAGCCAAGGCCGGGATTATGGGTATGAGTGCTAGGCCCAGCCTCAGGCGGGCAGCCTGAACGCAACGTAAGGGAGACGGACTTGCTCTCTGCAGCTGCTGTTCTGGCTGTTCCGCCCTTTGCTGTTTTGCTGCCTTCTGCCACCATGAGTTATTGCCCTCTGCCCTGTGCCTCTCTGCCTCGGAGCCAGCCGCCAGCTGAGTAGGGATGAAACCTCCAGTAACTGTGAGCTAAATAACCCTTTCCTTCCTTCACTGTGAGGGTTGGGTATTTGTCCCAGCAACAAGAAGAGTAACTGAGACCCAGCCTCACAAGTATTTGTAAGCAAAACATTCAGTTCTGTGTGTATACATATATGTGTAGGTTCAACACTGTGATGTAAAATATCTGTGATATAGTGACCTGGGGATCTGAAAAAGACTGATATAAATGGTGATCCCTGATGTGTGTGCGCGTGCACGCGCACGCGCACGCGCACACACACACACACACACACCTGGTTACTAAAGTAGGCCTCTGTTTTCCAGCCTATTCTGCTAAAACCACACATGGATTAACATCACGAGGTAAATTACAGAAAAGAATTCTCTGACACCATGGACATATTAACTCTTTTCTTACCCATGGTCACCAAATTTGGAGCTAAGAATAAGACTTTCACTTTTCTGATGTTTATGATCTCAAAATCCGTATGGGAGTCAGTAGACGACACCTTTTTGAATCAGGAGAGCTTAGGGTTTTCATTTTCCTGTGGATTAATTTTAAGGTCTATATCGCACCTTGCCACTCTGGCATGTCACCCAGATCTGGCTGTGATTTGGAATTCTATAAAATCAGACTGTCGCTGCTGACAGAGACCAGGGGTGAGTGCTGCTGCACAAATGGCCTCCTCCTGCTCTTCCTGTATTTGCATGAGGGGCTCCCAAGACTCGGGGTCTCCCAGGGTGGGCAGATGGCCTGGGAAGGCTGTTCCAGCAGAGTGTATCTCTGTGGACTGCGCATTCTCAGGGCGGTATTCGGAAGCTGCCGCCTCAGAGCCTGAAGGCTGACTCTTTCCTGTCTTCTGTGCTCTTGTGCTGGAATTTCTCTTTCTGAGCCTTCTGGCCTGCAGGGTCTGTCACATGTTAACTCAGTGGCTCCATTCTGGAGATTTAATCTCTGTTGCAACAAGGCAGAACTCCAGCAAACTTTCTGCCTTCTGATAAATTACGCTCACTGGGTGCCGGGCCAAAAGTGTTCTGGAGGGAAAAGTGCAGAGGGAAACCAGCTCTACAGAGTGAACTGCAGCCAACCAAGGAGAGAAAGAGGATAGGCAGAAGCAGAAAGAGAAGCACACACCGTTCTGAAGAGCAGGGCCACAGGCTGCCATGGGAACCACGACAGCAGCCCCAGGATGTCCGGGGAGCTTTGATGCCTTACGCTCCTCCTGTGAGTTCCTGAGGTGAGCTGCATACAGGGTCCTGGTGATGCCTCAGATCTCACAATTGATAAGCCTACTCATTTCCTCCAGCCAGCCATGCCACACTCTATTTCCTACATCAGAGCTAGGGTCCACCTTGGATCTCTGTGTTATGTCCTTCATAAGGCCTCTGGGGAAGAGATGCCAGGGGCTGAGACATGGTTGTCCCCGCTACACATCTAATGAGTGTGAAGCCATCTCCCACTGAGCGTGGAGAGACTTTGGCTGTAGGGCCCTGGTATAGAAGATTCCTGGGGACAATCTGTCTCTGCAGGGGGTGCACCAAGGGGCTCTCAGCAGAGCCTGGCAGCCCAGTGGGGAAGCTGCTCCTCCCGCTTCCTCAGTCTCCCTGGTTGGATGGACCTGGAGCTGCTCTCTCCAGCCGAATTCTTCCATTTCTCATTCACACTTGCTGGTCAGCAGAAACCCCCTCGTGGGATGATGGCTCTGTCCTGTATGCTTCTCTGAGCCTCATGCAGCTCTCAGCTGTAGTCTTTCTGGAGTTCTGTCAGCCAGAGGATCCTGGCTTTGCTCCCTGGAGGACCTGAAGGGAGAAAACCTCCCATGAGTTTTTGTCTTCTTTTTTCCTTCCTGGGAGCTCTTTACTCAAGAGACAAAGAAAGAAAGTTTGGCTGGGGTCTTGCAAGTCTTAAGAAAGTGACACACTCCAGAAAGAAACAAGAGAAGGCAAAAAGCCTGGCAGCTGGTCCTTAGGCAAAGCTGGGTAGTGTGGATGCGTAAGTAAGAAGCAAGAAAACTCCCCAGGGAAGGCCCCTCAGGACAGGCACAGACCTGGGCTCTGGGTGCTGTGTGGAGATCCGTTCTGTCAATTTGCATGACTTGGGGAGGCTGGATCACAATCCTATTCCAAGGGAAGTAACCCAAGGCCCAGAGACCCGAGGTGAGGCTGTCCAGGCAAGGTGAGCACACAAGCCGCCAGCAGGGCTGGCCTGACAAATGACTGTTTTCTTTTTAGAGGACAGGAAGGCAGGAAGAAAACTGAACTCATTTCTAGCATTGAAATCAAGACATCATCTAGAAATCCATAGACTGTTGGGAGCCTCGAGCACGGTAGATTTGCCTTCCTCCCTGCACTGGATATGGCCACGCCTCCTATGTCCACGTCTCCCATGATGTCCATTCCACCCCAGGCCCCATGGGATGGGAGGCACAGAGGCGCATCTAGCCCTGTGTGGAAGTCTGCACTGTTGCCCTAAGGACATTTCAGGACAGTCCCTTGGAGCAGGAGTGCTGCGGGTCTTGCGATGCAGGTGAGGGTCACACTTTGCCCCAAGCCAGGTAGCTCCCAGGAGGGCTCAGGCAAGAACAGAAGGGGCGCATGACCCAGTGGCCCACCTGCTTACTGGCTGGTGGCCCACTCACTCCAGAGCGGCAGGCAGAGTGGGTGTCTACATAGGCTCAGAAGCAACGGGACCCCTTGCTATTGAAGCCAGCACGCACCTGCAGCGGTTGGGGAGACAGCAGCTATGCTTCCAAGTCCTGAGCCGTCCTCTGCTGCCTGCTGGGGCCCCTGCAGCTCTGCATCCAGGGAACCTCTGGAGGCACAGCAAATGGGGTGGGGTCGGGCCTGAACCCAGAGGACCCACCCCCAGCCCCCGCTGTGGGACAGCCAGGTCACTAGTCACTGCCTAGCTTTCCCAGCTTGTTTATCAAAGGAATATGATGTTCTAGGAATAGCTACCCGCTACACAGCTAAGAGCCTGTGGGACACAGCCAGGGGCGCGCAGGTCCTGCAGTGGGTTGTGCATGCTGTGGAGCACAACTGCTGGTACTGTCTAGACCCTGCGCTGAGGCCTCCCCTGAGCAGCTTCCTCCAAGAAAATCCTCCAGCTCCAGAACAACAGCACTGTCCCCTCTCAGCAGAGCAGCCCTGCTGTGCCTGACTGGCTGCGCTCTGCTAGACGTCATGCCAGAGCTTGGGATCCCAGTGACTTCTCCTGGACTGGGCAGGCCTTGCTCTTCCCATGGGAGTGATGCCCACTCAGGAATGTTTCTTCACCCCATTACTCAGGCAGTAGGAAGTTAGTTTGCTTTTAGAATTCTGGCCTTCTGCTATCGCCTTCCTCATGTAAATGCTGGCTGCAAAGCATTGTGACCTGCATTGTGGTCAGGAGCTGGGACGAGGAGCAGGTCCTCATCTGTTAAAAGAGGTCTGCTGCTTCTGCAGCATCAAGCCCAGGGCCCACTCCAGCCCTGACCCACAGAGCTCCCCTGAATGGTCAGAGCGGCGCCGGAGGCAGGTGGAGGGATGGAGCTGTGCTGCTCTATGTGAGACATTCTCAGAGCCCTTGATGTAAGAGGTGGCATCAGGGGACTTGGTTCACACACTGGTCTGACACACTGCAGGTGATGGCGGCTCTCGGTTAGATGAATGCTAGCCTAGCACAAGAAGCTCTAGTTTAGCCTTTGATCCACCCATGTTAAGATGCTGTCACTACTTCAGTCCTTCCCCACCCTTGCTAAGATGCTGTAGGTATTTAAGCAGAGACAAAGAAGGAGGCAGGACGTGTTTCTGATCTGTAAGAATCAGGGAGGTGCATTGAGGTGCTGGGGGACATTTAAGATCAGTAGCCCAGGAAGGATTCGGTGGCCAGCTTTACTAACAAACTCTGCTCTTTCCTCCTTTTCATCTGATGTGGAAATAATTCTTGCCACTTCAAGCTGGGGCTTGATGGAGGCCATGGAGTGAACCTCCTGCTTTCTTGTCATATGGCTTATGTCTAGGTGTACCCCTCAAAGCCTGGCATGGTCCTAGGTGTGACTTTTGGAGGTGGCTGGATCTAGGGTAGGTGGTGCTGGCCTGACATGTTGTAGATGACTGTGGCTCTCAGCTGGATTAATGTTCTCCTGGCAAAAAGAAGCTCTAGTTTAGCCTTTAATCCACCCATGGATTAAATGGAGTGGCTGATTACTATTATTTTTTATTTTTTAAAGGGAATAAAAAATAGTAAAAAAATTAGAAATGATATTGAATTTCAATTTAAAAAATCATAGAAATTCAACAATGGTGGTTATATTGAATATTGTTGTCTTCCAATTAGTTGTTCCGATTACCAGATATAAGCATGCAAAATTGGTCAAAGAAAAGTTATAGAAAATTAAAAGGCAGAAAAAAATTAAGCATTAACTGCTGCTTTCAATAGACCAGGAGAGCCTTGGAGAGAGCTCAGCAGCGTAAGTGCCTGCCTACCAAGGCCCTGAGTTGGATCCAGGTACCACATTTTTTTAAGAAATAGATCAGTAGAAATCAGCAGCACAACTACCCACGCTACCCTGTATGTACACATGAACATGTCTTCCTCAAGGGTGGTGAGGGCTAGGTCAGCCACTGGCCTGGCACCGCCCTTACCCTCCTGGTAGAGCAGCAGGAGCTGCGAAGGTCGCTCTTCTGGCTTGCTTTGCTGTCCTCCGCCTACCGGGCACTGCTTCCCCTCTGCGAGCTCCTTCTGCCAGGCCCCTTGGCCTTGGAGCCAGCTAATTATAGAGTAAAACCTCGAGAAACTGTGACCTTAAAGAACCCTTTGCTCCTCTAACTTTGAGCGTCACGTATTTTGTCTCAGGAGGGGAGAGCCTGCTTGTGCCACAGCTGCCACAACAGCGCTCGCTTCTCAGCCTGAGGAAGCTGGTGGCTGTGGAGCTGTAACTTGGCGAGGTGAAGCAAAACGTCCAGCCTCAAAAGATCACTCTTGAGAGACTGCACTCGCGCTCAGCAGGAGGAGCAGCAAGCTCAGGAGGCCCCGCTCGACCCTGAAGCCGCAGTACACTGCTTCGGGCCACCCACTTCCTGCCACCAGGAGGCAGTATTTTGTAAGAAACAGAAAGCTTTCTTTCCGCGAGGTCAGCGTTTCCCAAGAAGCTACTGCTGTAATCGCGCTACGATGGGCCCTGTTCCAAGCTGTTATCCTAGGAAGGAGTGACAGCCACCTGCCAAATGCCGCCCTTCTGAGGCAGGAAGCCCACAGGCCACTGACCACGCTGCTGTCAGGTGATGGTTGGAGACCCAAGTTCCAGGGCACAGGGTAGTGATACCACCATTCCTGGGGGTTGCCCGCTCTTCTGCCGGATCCAGACTTGTGAGCTGCAGAAAAGTACACTGGGAAGTGATCCTGACGGCCTTGAAGGCTGCGTCATCTTGTTTCCAACTCACAGCGTTCTTTTCAAATTTTTATAATATTTACATAGATAGACATAGAGACGAATGGATGGATGGGTGGGTGGATGGATGGATGGATGGATGGATGGATGGATGGATGGATGGATGGATGGATGGACAGACGGACGGACGGATGGACGGATGGATAGACGGACAGACAGGTGATTGATTGATTGATTGATTGATTGATAGATAGATAGATAGATAGATAGATCTTTCACCTTGCTGCCCTGCATGCTTTCCTTGTGCCTACCCCTGCCCCTACTATTTTGGTCCTTGCTCCTTCTTTTTTATATTCCCAGGATCTATGTCTTGAGTTTTAATTCTTTAGTCTCTTAAGTGTGTGGCTTTGGAACTGAATGAATGAATGAATATCAGGCTGCCCAACTGAGGGGATCACTTCTTTCGTAGCTTGCCTTGTCTGTTGATGGAGACCTTAAAGCAATAGCACTGTGTGGTACAGGGACACCATCATGTCCCTCTTCGTGTGTCTGTTTACTGGGTATTTAAGGAACACCCACCACAGACCAGGGCGCAAGTCACAGTCCTGTTTCTTTCTTCTTCTACTGGCATTCTTGGAATTGTTGTCTTCATTGGGTCTTTCTAGAATATCCTTCTGAACTTTTTGAAGCACTATCTGATAAAAGTTATCTATGACAAACCAATAACCAACATCATTCTAAATGTTTGAAAACTAAAAATCAGGATCAAGTTAAGAATGTCCACTGTCACCACTGTTATTCAATATAATTCTGGAAACAGTCAGAGAAATTAGACAAGAGAAAGAAATAAAAGGAATACGGGTAGGCAGAGAAAAAGTTAAATTACCATTATTTGCAGATGATGTGATATTGTACATAAAAGACAACCAAAATGGCCCCCAAAGTCTCATGGAATTTTCAATTATAGTAGCATAGCAGGACACAGAGTCAACGTGAAAAAATCAATAGCATTCCTGTGCCTAAATAATAAACTTGCTGAAGGAAATTAGAGAGCAAATGGGTTTTGCTGTGTCTTAAGACCACAACAAACTTGAGGAGAGGCGCCATCATTCTAAGAAACCAACTTTCATCAAGTGAGCAGCAGTGAAGGATCCTTTCCTCCTGCAGGTGGGTACTCTAAAATGTCATTGCACCTGGATCGAAGCCATCCCAGGACAGTCACGAAATGTTCCTCTTCCTGTACCACACACCACAGGCAAAGTCATGGCAATTGGAATGGCTCAGCTCCACATTCACTGCATCTCTGGGCACCTGAGCTCAGAGCACAGCCACCTCAGCAACAGCGGCCCCACCATCACTTCCCAGAGTCCACAGAGTCAATGGGACAGGCTTTCACCATAAGCTCAGGAGCACTCACTGAGAAAGACACCAAGGAACCCTCTCCCTTACCTCTGTCACTTTTCATGTCCACCTGCACCATCATCACATCATGGTACGACTCAAGGGGCTGCTCTGCCAGGCTGCTCCTCCATTCCCCCTGAGTAGCCAAGCAATAGCAAATACTGAATAATCAATGGACATTTTTCAGTGATACCTGCTAACCTGCTTCAATTGCTGTTACTCATCCTATGACAACCACTTTTCCCATGGTTATTCCTAAACTATTAAACTATGCACAATGTCTACCATTAGAGATGCAATGTTCCCTCACAGCAGCAAGAAGGCATGAAATACCACATTTGACAAAAAAATGGGATGCATTGAGATCTGCCACCAATTTTTAAATCTGTACTGAAATGAAGAGAAGGCCTTATTGTGGAATGTGACATCTGATTGAAAACCTACATTAGCCAAGAACTGCAGGGGCTAGACAACGATGAAATACAAGAGCATCTCAATATACTCACCATCCTGACATTGCCTAGATCAATAAGGTTATGTGGTCCCAGTGGGGTACAAGGACCTTCATTCTTACATGACGTTTGCATGGGGTTCCTGTTGCACTCTCACAGGTTTCGTTATTCTCTATTGAAGGGAACCTAAAGCCAACATGGAGAAGACAGTGTCGGTGTAGAGATGATGAGCATTTCAATGGATAAACCACTGAGAGACACTGAACCTACCTGGATGCCGGGATGACTGCCAGGCAAACGGTCCCCCTGGCCCAAAGCCCCGTAAGTAGACACCTGCAAGTCCTCCTATATTTGCTGCTATCCAGGTTAGAACAGGTGATTCAGAAGCCTAGACAGAATGATGCATTCAGTGCTCACCAGTTCGGATTCCATTTGACCTCCGGAAGCCCACTGTCCCCCGAAAGCTACTGGCATGGCTGATGGCTCCATCCTTGTGACCTGAGTTCCTGCACAACAAGGAAGGAGCCAGGGTGTGGAGGGACACTTTCATCCCTGCCCATGCATGTTCAGGTTGAGTGACCTTGTCCATGGCCTGGACCCAAGCCACACCAACAGAGCCAAGACAAAAATCACATCATCATCTCAATAGATGCACAAAAACTTCTGATAAAATCTAACACTCATTCATGACAAAAAGCCCTACAGAAAATCATAATAGATGGACTTTACCTCAATCAGATAAAAACCATCTATGACAAGTCAATAGCCAACATCATACTAACAGGACGTAGACTGAAAGCTTTCACTTTTAAAAAGGAACAAGACAAGGATGTCCACTGTCACCACTTTCATTTAATGAAAATTTGGAACCAGTCAAAGCAATCAGACATGAGTGTTCCTTCTATTTCTATAAAAGGAATTATTGGAAAGGAAGAAGTTAACTTATAATTATTTATAGATGACCTGACCCTCTACATGGAAGACCCCCCAAAACTTCACCAAAAGACTTCTAGATTTAATAACCAAATACTCAGAAGCATAGCAGCATACAAAGTCAACATTCAAAAACATAAACAGCATTCCTGTACACAAACAACACACTGAGAAAAAAATTAAGGAAATCATGCCTTTCATAACAACAACCAAAAACTGAAATAAGTAGGAATCAATCTAACAAAACTAAAAGATTTTTATAGTGAAAATTACTCTGAAAAATGAGATTGAAGAAGATTCCAAGGAATGAAAAGATAATCCTTGATCATCAATAGGGAGAACCAACATTGTGAAAATGACCATACTCTCAAAATTGCTATGTAAGTTCAATACAGTCCCCATTAAAATACCATTGATATCTACTACAGATCTAGAAAAAACATCTCAAATCCGTCTATAATCAGAAGAGACATAGAATACCAAAAGCAATCCTGGGAAGCAAAGGCAAGGCAGGAGACATCTCAGTCCCTGACTTGAAATTTTACTTCAAAACTACTGTGAAAAATGAGCATGTTGCTGGCAAATAAACAAACCTAAAGATCAACAGAATAATTTAAAAGATGCAGATACAACTGCAAACACATTTGGCCTCCTTATGTTTGAGAATGGCGCCAAACCTGATCACTGGAAGAAAGATAGCCTGTTTAATAAATGGTGCTGTAAAAACTGGCTTTGCACATGCCGGGGCAAGTAGACTCATGCCTATCAACATGCAGTAAATCACAGTCGAAATGGATCAAAGATCCATTAAATATTAAAACAGAAATAATAAATCTACTAGAGAAGAAAGCAGGTAGAAATCTTGAAGATATGGGTGTAGGTAGAGTTCATTAACAAACAAGACTGCACCAGAAATACTTCAAAGAATCAACACCTTGGATTTCATCTTATTGAAAAGTTTTGTCTTGCCAGTGTACTAACTTGAAAGAGTAGATAAAATCTGAAAATTATAACAGATATTGTGAGAAGAAAGTAATCTGTTCAAAGGGAAAGAAAAACTGGGATGAGGACAAGGACAAAACAAAGGGAAAAAGATATATATATTCAGGATAGCTTGGATAACTACCACTGATTTCTGCTGGTCTACTTAATGGAGTAGGTAATGCTTTTTTTCTTTTCCTTTTTAATTTCTTATAATTTTTTTTTTACCAATTTTGAATGTTTAACTCCGGTAATGTAAACAACTAATTTGAAGATAACATTGTGCAGTATAACAACTATTGTCCAATTCCTATTATTTTGTTTAGTGAAATTCTGTAACATTTCCAATGTTTTTTTTTTTTTATCATTTTGTATTCTCTTTTTATTTTTTTTTTTTTAATTTTTATTTATTTATTTATTTGTTTGCTTGTTATGTTTGTTTGTTTCTTCTTTTTATTTATTCATTTTGTGGCTGGCTCAGCCTGCCCTGGTGGTGGCGCTGGCGCAGCATGTGGTGCCGGGGATCGAACTGCAGTCCTGCAGTCGCCTGAGCCCTCCTAAGCAGGCGCTTTAGACCACTGAACCATCTCGCCGGCCCCTGTATTCTCTTTTTAAAAGTAGTAAATGCTTGTTTAATTCAGTCTGGAAATGTGAAAAAAAAATTTTTTTTTTTACAAGTCAAAAGAAATCACCAATAGAGTAAAAAGAAAACCCACAGATTGGGAAACAGATTTAGCCTATGCCTCAGACAATGGACATTTAAAGAATTAAATTCTGGAACATATAACAAATTTTTTTAAAACTCAGGCCCCTAAAAATCAAAGACCTAATCCAAAAATGGGCATCTGAGATGAATACACACTTCTCAAAGGAAGAAATACAAATGGCAAGTAAATATGTGAAAAAAGTGTTCAGCACTTTTCATTGGTCATTCAAGAGATGCAAATTAAAACAATATTGGGATTCCATCTCATGTCAGAAAGAATGAGCTATCATCAAAAAGTCAACGAATAACATTGCCTGGTGTTTGACACATGCACAATAAAGCTGCCTCCTTTTTCACCAGCACATACTTTCCCTAAGTAGTAGGCCACATGGCATAGACCACCATGCCACGGTAACAGATCCATGCAAATAAAGAAAGCAGAAGTAAGTATAAAAAATCGGAAATATTGCTATCCATATTATCAGATCAGAGCACAATGAAGTTATAAATAAAAAGGGAATAAAACACAGAAATTGTGCAAATTCATGGAAACTAAACAATACACTTTTAACTGAAAATGCCCACATCACAGAAACAGAGCAAGCTGAAATAAATGACCTAATGATGCACTAGAAGAACATCAACAGGAACAAAGATGAAACAAGCAATATAAGACAGTACAGATGGGTCCGGGGAGATAGCTCAGTAGAACAAGTGTTTGCCTGGCAAGCGCAGGGTCCTGAGTTCAATCCCTGGTACCACAAAAACAAAGCAAAATGAGACAGTACAGATGGGTATGGAATTTCAGAACATTGCTTTGTTTCTGTCTTTGTTCTTTTTATTTGTTCTGGTTTTTGTTTTTCATCTTTAAAATAAAAAAGGAATTATATTTCTGTGACAAGGGGGAAAAAAAACATAAATAAATACAAATTTGTACAAAGAAAGAAATTAGAGGGGCCGGCGAGATGGTTCAGTGGTCTAAAGCCCCTGCTTAGGAGGGCTCAGGCAACTGCGGGGACTGCAGTTCGATCCCCGGCACCACATGCTGCGCCAGCGCCACCACCAGGGCAGGCTGAGCCAGCCACAAAATGAATAAATAAAGAAACAAACAAACACAACAAGCAAACAAACAAATGAAATTTAAAAAAAAAAAGAAAGAAAGAAAGAAATTAGAAAGATCAGAGCAAACATCAAAGAAATAGAGACCAAAAATAAAATACAAAGAAAATCTATGAATCAGTGTTGCTTCTTTCAAAAATTAAAATAGAGAATTCCTTATCTTCCCTGAATTCTCTCCATGTCCTGAGAGAAAATAAAGCCCCTTTCCCTTTTCTATTCTGCCTGTTTCTCTGCTGCGCCACCGTGGAAAACCTATCATTTTGGTGCTGTGACCTGGAGCGGTGAGTAGCGTGGCTCCCAGGGCGTCCGCTGCCCGTGTTTTGAACTCCCTCACTGAACCTCAGCCTTCTGCTTTTGCCTCTGCTGCCTACCGTTGCTAGCTCTCATGCAACACCATCCAATTATTCTTCACACAGGTGAGCCCCAAAACTCTCTCGTCTCGAAAATCATGAGCTCACATCGGATCACCACTCCTCTTCCTCGGCCATCTGGCCCCCAGCTCCCCGCTTTCTCTAGTGACGACTGATGCAGTGGGTGTTGGCCCTCTCTCTCTCTCTCTCTCTCTCTCTCTCTCTCTCTCTCTCTCTCATACTCACTCTGGGCTAAAAAGTGACAATTTTTTAGTGGGAAGTGCCGTCGGGCTTTGCCCTAATCTTTGGCTCACCTTTAAATTGGGTCACTTTGGAAAATATTCTTTCCCACCCACCAAAACACATTCTGCTGGGCTATCTCTTAAACAATCTCAGTGCCCTCAGACTTTGAGGCTAAATGATTAATTTTTTGCTGTCAAACTGCTTGGCCACAATATAAGTTAGATGATAAAACCCAGTGGCCTACAAAAAACTTTTAATCCACTAATTCTCCAAATTAAAAAAAAACTTCTGTGACCACATTGGTAAATGGCAGGATATCTGCTTTATTCGGGCTTTTTTTCTCTTCGAGGAGGTGTCCCTCCCTCCTTTGTCCCTCCCTCTCTCAATGTCTCTCCATAGTTTCTTAAATCAAGGACAGATCAGGTTGCCATGCACTGAGATCCGAAGAACCCTACCCTTGCAGCCCCACCCTCCCTGCCTGCACAGCCACAAGCTAGGCCTCAGCCATAGCCGTTGCTCCTCAATTCATCCTCTAACCTCTTTAGCTTTCAGGAACTATAGAGATGCCTCTTTGCTCCCTCCCTGCCTTCCTCTCAGCTGCCAGTCAGTCTACATTCCTCACATCCCTCACCAGCCCCCCACCAACTTACAATCCAATCAGTCTTTTTCTTCCAAAATCTCACTCTAAAACAAACAAAAACCAACTAATCATTCATTTTTTCTCCAGCAGTGTGTGCCCATCACTGCTATCCATCAAGCTAAAGACAAGATAACAGCCTTTGGGGGCTGGAGATGGTTCAGCAGACTAATATGCCCACTTGGGAAAGCTTAGTCAACCACAGGGACCATAGTTCAAACCTGGCACCACATGCTGTGCCAGCCCCACCCCCAAGGCAGGCTGAGCTGGCCATAATAAAAAGATAACAGCCCTTTGGAGCAAGGAGCAAACTTCCCTTTCCAGCTGAGCCTGATGCTTAGCTGCTTAGCTCCCCGCATCCTACCCCTTGCAGGTCACCTCTGCAGGCCATCTTGGGTTCCCGGACTCACACCTTCAACAATCCTCTATTGTGCCGAGCCTAATCCTTACACTCTGCTCAGTTTGCTTGCTCCAACTCAAACCTGATACACTATATTAAACTTAAACAAACTTAACACTTACATTAAACATAAATGAGAGGTTTTTACCTTTTTCCAAATTCTAAGAGATCTCTGCTAATTGACCTAAAAAAAGTTACGACTAGTCTCATAATTACAAAGTGAAAAAAGTTATCATAATTTAGCCTGATCAGAAGTATATTTGAGTGCACTCTTATTTCATAAAGATATCTGTGTGTCTTGGATGTACTTGTTTGTTTTTATGTCATTCTGTAAACAGCTGATCCTTTTTTATTTGAGCTCTAAAATATAGACTAAAAGCATGCTTTTTCCTGAGTTACCAGCTGGTCTAGGTAATATCAAAATTAATTTATAATTAAATAACCATTAAAATGGGGAAAGATTGTTGTTGGACAGAATTCTCAATAGACGAATAGAGGGTGGCCAACCTTTGTTCCTCAGTGGAGAGCCCCAATAATCTCCTTAAAAGACACCCCCAATAATTTGATCATTGGTTAAAAGACAAAGTTTTCTCAAAA